>VYXH01004876.1:842800-891460 GCA_013397275.1 Burhinus bistriatus
CCCAAAAAAACTAATGGTGCAGGGGGTTTGAACTCCCCCCCCCACTCCCAAAAAAAAAAAACCAAAAAAAAAAACCAACAAACCCCAACAACAAAACTCCACCCCACAGAAAGCCCTGGTGCTTATGTTCAACTAAATAGCACTAATACTACCTCAACAGAAGCAGTCTCACTTCTGACACTCTCTCCTGCCCTGAAGCAGAGAACTTTATTACATCAATGTTCTTGCTGAAGTACAAGCTGCAGTCATTATCATTTCTATCATCACGCACATACAATTCTGGGATAATAGTACATGAATGCCTACGTCCCGAGTACAGCTGACCACAGGTCCAAAAGGCAAGGAACAGAAGAGAAATATGGCAAAAGGATTGATACCTGATAGCTACACATGTTAACTCATGCAATTCTTGGAAGGCCTAAATAGCTGCAATGTTTTATGGATAAACATACTTAATGTCTGTTGGTACCAAAAAAGAACCCTGAGGGTAAGTTTCAAGAGGTGAGTTTTTCAGATTGCTTCAAGAAGAATGCTGTCTGTGGTAGTTGCCTCTAGCATGAGCCAGCTCAGAGACAGGAGACTTTACTCACTGCAGCATAATTTCTCTGGTAAGGTTAATCACGCTCTTTCCAGTTATTATGGAAACCCTATCAGGCATGTTTGACTGTTATAAACACCACCAGTCTATTACCCACGACAGCAACAATTTTCCAAGATGTCAGTAAATCACTGTATCCCAGCTGTGTGCCAGCTCTTTTTGGCACTTACTTGTTGAACTGAATTCCTCATGCAAGAGGTGTTTGTGTGAGGAGACAAGGAAGCTTGCGCTAGTGGCAGGAAAGGAGGCAGCACTACATTGAGAGCAGATAGGTAGAGGGACAAAGAACTGAGATGATTCTTAAAGATAGAGGTGAAAAGTTTGAACTTGATTCAATTGAAAAAAATAGATTCAAGAGAATGGGACTCAAAGGGAAAGGATATGTGGCTAATACAAGAGGCAAGGAACATAAGACGTTTAACATCTTCAATAATGATCTGGATGATGAGGGCAGGGTGTACCCTCAGCAAGTGTGCTGATGACAGACTGATGACACTCCCCACAACTGGGAGGAGCGGCTCATATGCCAGAGGGTCATGTTGCCATCCAGAGGGACCTCAACAGGCTGGAGAAGTGGGCTGACAGCAACCTTATTAAGTTCAACAAGGAGAAGTGCAAAGTTCTAAACCAATATTATACTGGGAGTCACCCAGCTGGAAAGCAGCTTGGCAGAAAAGGACCTAGGGGTCCTGGTGGACACTAAGTTGAACATGAGCCAGCAATACGCCTTTGCAGCAAAGAAGGCAAATGGTATCCTGGGCTGCATTAGAGAATCCATACAGCCACATTAGAAATTGACTGAATTTATCTTTTTTGATTCCTAACCTATGTGCAGATAATACAAGTAAGGAAAGAGATAACAAGAGTTTTAATGCTAGGGACACAGAGGCTTCCTTTTGACAGAAGAAGCAATCAGAACTGGACAAATTGGGAGTACTTAGAGTCTGCATGTGAATATGACAAAAGACTTAGAAAAATCAAAGGTCATTTATGGCCAGAAGTCTATGACATGAGAGTCATGGCCTGGTAAATACTGAAAGATTACATATCAGTAAGGAGGATTTCTGGGAGAAAGTTCTTGTGCTCCTTTTTCCCTGCCCAAATTTATTTCAAATGAATGAGATACTTATGAGTGCTGCAGCCATTAAGTGAAGCAAACTTAAGCCCTGTGAATCTTTGTGGTTTGTTTTTGGCTTTTTTTTCTCACCCTGGGTGTACTGAGATAGAAAGCTCACTTTGATTGATATAGGAGAACTTCGTGAGTGGGACCAATCCTACTCTTGGCAGTTACTGTGAAAGAATTTTCACATATTTGCCTGTCATAGCCAACACAGGTCTCCCAGCAATAGGACCAGATCTCAGAGATAACTGAATCACAGCCTTAACCCTTCTGTCTGCCATTGAGACACTAATCTGAGGAGGAAAAGAAGAAATCTTCAGAATGAAAAAGAGCTGTGATACACGATTAAAGAACAGGCCTGATTTACTTCATTTGTTACATGTGGAGCAGAATCACACAGTATGCAGTTATACCTAGATCATAAACGAGACTGGGCACTGTATAGAAAGCCAAGCTAAAATTACTGGGTAGCTATTGCATGACACCTAGATCATAAGTGGATGTATGGAATAAGACTACCTCAAAACAGGGCCCCAAAAAAGAATTGTGTGGTTTTTTGTTTGTTTCTCTGACACCTTCTGTTTATCCTCATGGTCTTCCCAAACAATGCTAACAGTTACCTTAGACAAGCCCTTCTTCAAGGTGATATCATACATAACTCCTCCATTATTATTGGGTTATTTTAGCACCATATGGCCCTGTCTATGTGAGTCTGAGAAACTCTATTGTTCTGTAGTTGTTTAGACTTTCTATTTGTATAGAACCCTGATCAAAAAGATTAGCTAGAAAGAGGTGAGTGCATTTCTTTGTTCTCCAAAGCCACTATTGCTATCATAATCCTAAAATACACACCATAGGAGTATTAAAGAATGCTTGTGATCAAAGTCAGCACAAGAAAGAGGGTCCCATCCACCTACAAAATCTAAAAACTATCTGAAGATGGTAAACTATATTCTTCTGAAGACAAGCCTTTTTTACAAGCTTATTTGGAAGCCACAAGCAGAGTCTTGCCCTGCTCACCTCCAATCCCTTCACAGCAGGAAAAGGTTGAGCTGTGTTGATATTAATTTCATACACGGCCATACAGGGTAGCTGAAACCAGGAGTTACTTCTTGAAGTTCCTTTCCATGTTAATAAAGTAGCTGTTTTAGATAAAGTTTGGCAGTCTCAATGACTCAAAGTTACTGATAATCTACATGCTTCTGGATTTAAATCCTTCCCCTCTGCTACTCAAAGAAGAATGGCTGACTTACCCAAAGATGTTTGATGCAATTGGAGTGTCTACGTCACTTATTTTGTCCAATACATGCAAAGACTTACTTTCCCTTACTTCATGAACTATTTCAGTGCACCACATGATTTTTTTTCCTTTCTATGGGATTTGAATTTACTGTTTAAATATTTTCAGTATCTGACTGCAATAGTTCGGAATTGATCCAATTGAGTATCTGATTTCAGAGCTTGCTTTCCTTGCTTGAAATGGATTTGAATCTTGATTCCTTCCACTTTTCCCATGAGAAAGCTCATGAAGTGTGTAGCCTGACAGGAGCCATTTTTCGCAAGAAGTTTTTGAAAAACAAGCAGATGTCGTTAGAATGATAATCAGTCTTTGGTTTTTCTTGTTACTATATTGTTTTCAGGACCCTCATAAGAGGGCCAAGATGGCTGCATTCCTGTTTGCCTAAACTGGGAAGGTGGTAACGACTGGCAGAGTGAAGAGACAATTGTGTAGAGTAAAGCTCTCCATCAGTAAAAAAAAATGCTGATTTCCTGGTAGAATAGATATGTTTAACTTCAGTAGCACCAGAGGCTGGAGTTACATGGTGAAGAATTTCTGGCTTTATAAACTTTTTGTGAAGGTTTGGCACAAATAAAATCAGAAAACAGAATGTCTAAGAAGCTTTTTCATCTGCTGATCTCTTTTTAGGATTTTTTTCCAACCACTCCTTAAGCTGCCACAACAGTTGGGAGTGATGACCCAGGCATTAGGATTCTGCAGTGGTAAATGGAAAAAACTCAGTCATTAAGTCATGATAACCAATAGCAGCAGTTTGTGACAACAGCTGGGTATTTCCTCCATTACCTGTGTGCAACAAAAAGACTATCTTTCTGTTGTTCTCTTTCAAGCTGTCTGGGGAGAGATGTAAACCTATTGGCATAGAGATGTTCTTGTTTATGCACACATTGATACCTTAAGCATGGTTTTACAGTCATATGCACACCTACGCAAAAGCGTGTGGTCAGGTTTGTTTGGGTTTTAGTTTTAGGGTTGGGTGTTGGGTTGGGTTTTCTATTCTTCCCCGCCCCCTCCCCCCCCGCTGACTTGGCTGTTCTCTAGCTCTGGTTTAATCTGCTAGTATTCCTGTGCAAAGGAAGTAGGAATCCCTTGGGAATGATGTGTGCATACGGCTGCATGCCCCACAAGTCCAAGCCACATTTATGGTCCATTATTCTCAGTTCTGATCTTTCACGCTGCACTCTGCTGAGAGAAGCAGAGGAACAAGGCACTGAAGATTATCACCACAACTGCATTTCAGGAAGGTGAGAAGGAAATATGTGTTCCTATCATAAATATATTAATGTATGGCCCTTTGGGATAGCTGTCCTCCAAATCTTGCCTCACTTCTAAAACTAACTCTGTCCATAGGCACTAGTTTCATTCTCTAGCTTTGGCAAGAGCCACAGCTTGAAAAGCAGAAGAGGTAGAGAAGTGGCTCAGTTCTGCAATCAAAGACAGGGCTAGTGCAGCAATAGGTAGGGTGTTCCTTTACATGGGGCTCTACTTTCTTTTCAGTTGTGGATAGAGTGATGCTCCTTTCTTCAAACTATTTTTGTTCCAGGTCATGGAACAAAGAGTCAAGGCAGCAACACCAGCACCAATTCAGTTCTGTTTCATTCCTCTGCTGTCAGGGAAAAGTGCTCTACCCAGAATGGCCTGCAAAAGAAACTATACTCTGTGTACAGAGGTAGCTGAGCTTCCAGCTGAAACATCAGAACAGCAGGAATAAATCATCTTTTCTTTTACCTCTCGTCTTTTCCGACACTCATTTTTTCCCACCAGAAACATCAGAGCACCAGCAGCATAACCATGCCATTGCGAAGGGAAGAAGAGGCAAAGAATTAACCTCCTAAAGTCAAACACAATTTTAGGATGTAACCAGAAACTGAACAAAATGCTGTCCCGAAGTGCTGGTCTAAAGAACAGCTTAAGCTGTTAGAATACCCTTCATAAAAATGCTGCCAAAAATTTCATTTGATAAGGAGCTGTGAGTGCAACCATAAGAAGGGAGGCAACAACAGAGCATAGGGCATTCCACTGCATCTGATCCTGGTACCAAGGTGCAAATAGAATGAAGTTACAGATTTGTGCACCTAGTGGGGGAAAAAAAATACTTCCTATGGGTAAAATTCATGCTTCTCTGGAAATAGTAGGTCTGATGCATATGTTGTTTAGAGGCAGTGCAAATTCTTTTCTGGAAGCTCACAGATAAGAACAGTTTCCTCAGAGAAACCAAGATAAATCTTTGCTTTTCTCTTGTACATCTCAGATTCTGCCCTAAATGACTGAGGGAAGAAGGCCAATTAGAAGAAGGAAAAAAAGCTTCAATTAGCATACAAATATCTTGGTAATCAAGCAATAATAGCAAAGGAAATGCAGAAAAAGTGCATGACAGTTTAATGGGGCATTCTTAAAATATTATATTTTGTAAAGTTTATCGAAGTGTGTATATGACAGTTTAATGAGGTTTTGCTAACATATAATATTTTCAAGGTTTGCTTGAGTATAGTAGGGATTCTTTATATTAATGAATTGTGACCAGGGCTTTGGTTTTTTGTTCAAAGAACAAGTCACAGTTTCTGCACATACTTACTGAAATGCACACTGCAATTATTATTTTCCTTGTAATTTCTTCTATTTATTTCTAATTTAAATACACGCAATGTTGTTTTCATTTGCAAATGTAAAGGAAAGACATAATGACACAAAGAGGAAGGGCTATCCTTTGGAATACGAGCTTAACCATAGGGGCTAAACTATCTAAAATAACTTTTCTTCTGTTATGAATAGCTCAGTACATGCTATTATGCATCAAGTACCTTATGAAATTACTCTGTACACACCAATTACTTACACAGTACATAATGCATTTTTCTGCTAGGTGAAATTAAGTCTCAGCAATGAAATCACCATGCCCAACAATTTGCACAAGAGAAAGGGAAAGAGGATACGTAAATTAGTGGAACAAACGAAAGCCTTATCCCTGTATGCTCTGATTTCAGCCAAACCTTGAATCTTAGCAGAAGTGAGTTTGGTGGTCTCAGAAGTGAAATCGCCATGCCCAACAATTTGTGCAAGAGAAAAAGAAAAGAGCATACATAAATTGGTGGAACAAACGAAAGCCCTTTCCTGCTACACTCTAATTTCAACCAGCTCTTAAAACCTTGTGGAAATGAGTTCGGCGATTTCAGCTGAATTTCACAGTTAGCATCAGAAAACTAGTTTCAATTATTAGCTACAATTTCATTTGATTAAAAGCCCCTAATCTGGAGAGGCCCAGGACTCTGCTAGCTTGTAAATTAAGTTAACATTTTCCTTCACCTCAAGACAGGAGGATTGCTCAGAGCTAGGATTCAATGCACCACGTGTTTTCTAAAGATAAACAAGTGCATTATGTTACTGTAATTCTTTAACCTTCATGAGCCACAAAATATTCCTCTCAAAATATTTAAATATTGTTGTCCGATTGCTATTAGGTATCCACCATACTTCAGCAATGTCTGGAAAGCAGGAACAACTCTGTTTTTATCAGAGGCCTCTGTCAACGTACCAGAACCTGGGCCTACACAGTACCCTATTACGCCATCCCCCCTCTGCCCCCACCACACTCATGCAGACAGAAGGGGGAGGACTGTGAGAGAAGCTAAAGCACTGCCACCTCGACGTAAACCTAGTGACGCTTCTCTCCCAGTTTCACATTCATTTGAGCTAGCGGATATGTTTAAATGCAGTTGAAAAGGCAGACAGAAATGTTTCACAGAAGTATAAAATACATTAATCTTCCATCAATATCCACCTACCCCGAATTTAAAAAACCCCAACAAGTTATATAGTAGAAAGTTTGTTTTTTGTATAAAATTTACAGTGTTTGAAACTCAATTTCTTTTACCTATAGTTTATAGAAAAATTCCAGTTCAGAAGCCCCATCATTTATTCTTTCAGTTACCCACAAGAAAAGCCTGTCACACGGAAGAGAGCAGTGAACAGACAGAAGATACACCTTTGGTCATTATGCCCTGGCATAACTTAAGAAATGTCACTCAAGATTGGTGCTAGGTGCTTTGCACCACAGTGAGGGAGTTAAATCTCTCATCACTCTTTCTACTGTTCTTTCTACTGTAATAAAAATACGGAAAGAGTGAAAGTAACCATGAGAAATCATACTGAGAATAAAAGCATTTGGCAAAATCCAGGACCCATTTGCACTGGCAGCCTCTTGGTTATTAATGCTTCCAGTGTCCACGGGTAACTTTGGCCCTCACCATTGTCTAGTACAATTGATAGACAGAATACTCACAGCATAGCACTTAACCAAAAAAACCAGAGAGAAGGAAAACAACGACTACAGTAAACAATGTTTTCAAGTCACTTCCCTGGCAACTTGTAAGTCCTGGTGAAATCATACATCCATATGATTATATCACTTGTAGATAAAAGCTAAAGATTTTGAAGGGTGTTAAACTGTGTAAACTTGGCCTACCAATAAAGTTAAACTGCAGCTACTTTTACAGTGGAGGCATTTACAATATAGTTTTCATTTAAATACTCTGTATTACACTACTATTCTGACTTTTTCCTCTGTGTGTGTGTTATTCATCTGGACGAGATCTCTTTTCACACAGAAAGTATGGGATTTATTGCTATAATGAAGTTCTTTCAAATCTCTGTTTTCTCTCTCTAAAGGACAGGAGGATAGGCGTTCATCTCATCAGGCAGCTTATTAGGATTAGCACTGAATAAGACACCACAGAATGTCAAGCCTATCAGTTACTAAACATGCATCATACAAACTTTGTCTTTGCGAGAACCTCTGCTCTGCATTTGTCATCCACCTGAATAATTAACAAGTACATGCTGCCTGCCAGCAGCTTAGGGAATTAATTTTACCAGATTAAATGCAGATCACGTCTGCAAAAAACTCAGACCACACACATACTGCACTACTACCTTTCAAACATTAAAAAGCAAGGAAACAAGTTTTATTATGGTCACAATTGAGTGACCTAAAATTTATTTATTATAAGTATGACTTCATAATGATTATGAAGTGGTCAGAGGGGTTTTAACACCCAACAAAGCAGCGTGGAACTTTCTTCAGTTAGCATAAGGAGAAGCTATTTAAATAAATTTTCCTTTGAACACTCTAGAGTTGCTTCACCGTTTAATACTATTCTTTTCCCAAAATACTGAGACAGTCACAGGGAAAAGCTAATACCTGTAAAGACTGAGGGATTTTGAACTTTAAGTATTTACTCTAGGCTCCTTAAAAATAGATACAGAGATGGTAACCGCAGCATGCAATAGCATGTATACTGATGCCAAGGACTAAGAAACAAATGTAGTATCTCATTACATTTTCTATGACCTAAGTTAACACTTCCACAAAATCAGAGGCCTGTTAAAGACTGGGTTATATTTGCAATGAAAAATATGACCGATTATTGAAAAAGATGATGGAAAACATCCTTCTGCACTATGCTTAATGAAAATCATAACTGCACAGTGATTTTATAACATTGTATGGAAGTATATTCTCCACGAATCCGAATGGACAAAGGATTTACAGCTTCCAGCACACCCTTTCTGAACTGCCATTCCTCAATGTACTGATGGCTAAGCAGGGATGTTACATAGTTTGGAGCCATAGGGCCATTTGCCATGAACCTCTGCTAGTTCAGTATCCAACAAGGACAACAATCCCAAAGGAGTTAAATACATCCACAAGGAAATCTGTAACCAGTATTCCCAAACTCAAAGAACAGGAAACAAACCAAACACACACATGAGCTTAATGCTGTTAAGTGTCTTAGGATGTGAATGAGCATAACAGAAGAGCTGATATGAAAGGGAAGACTCCATAAAGTGACAGCTATAGCAAACGTATCCTATACCTACCTCTACCTAGCTACAGGAGTTATGCCTATGTAACTCTAATACAAAGTTTACATCCTGGCAGATTCTGCAAGATTTCTATGTACAGTACTCATAGCAAAGGTAACAGGAGTCACAGGTATACGTAATGTGCAGGACTAGGACCTTCCTCTTAGAGAAGCATCACTTTAGTATGGCAGACAGTGTGTTCTTTTGACTCTTCCGTCCTGGGATGGAGCATTTCTACAGAATAGTGAGTATTCAAGACCCCTCGGACTCATTAATCTGATCTTCAATTTGCCTTTCCTATTAGTTAAGCTTCTGGAGTTCATACAAGACTCACCACCCCTGAATCATCTATTTGGATACTACAGCTTCCTTTTGGTTAAACGCATTGTAATGTTTTTGCTACCTTCTTAAAAACTGGCATTGGAGGGAATTTAACAGGAGGGAAATTAACTGCACAATTACATTCATAATACATACAGCAGTAACAGATGACCACATAACGTATGTTATTCCAATATATACTAAAGGCAGTGATTACAGATGGCGCTTCTATTTGTATTTAGTCTGACTGAGCTATGAACTGCTTCCAGCTCAAAGAAATTAATGCAACTGAAGAGTTCCTTCTAAAAGTTCCGAATTCAGAAATATCTGTGTGTACGTGCATGTGTATATATATATTCCTTTGAAAAAAATAAATATATATATCTCTATTTAAAATGGAAGGTAATTAAAAAAAATCTAAATGCTACCAGGTATGTTTTCTGCAGTTTTAAGAGGTTTTATGACATATTATAATAAACTAGTGTCTATTTATTACATAAAGTATTGTTACATTTTGAATCTACGGCTCCAAAATCTTTCCACTCTCATAAAGTTACTATCAACAAATAAAGTGATTACCATTCCTGTGATCTACATTAAAAACAGCCAACTTAATGTGAACAAATTACCAGTTAATCATCAGAGTAAACAAAAATCTATTAAAAAAATTGTATTGAAGTGCAGTACTTATTACATTGCTAAACATTAATGCAATCATCTACACAAAAATCATTATCTTTTTTGTTCTTTGCTCATTAATAATCACACCCTCAGAAATAAATATTTTGCATAAAATTAACATACTGTATTCATTTATATTTCTTTGCATTTTTGAAAGAAGTAACAGTTTTTTGGTCTCCAATATTACAGCATATACTTTATCCAGGGAAATGACTGAATGCAAAGTCAGGGTGGTTTGTTTGCGTTTTTTTAATTCATGTTCCCCATGTTTCATATTTTGCTACCGTTATTGAAATTTAAATTGAAAAGGCTTGGTATTGTCCACAGCAGAGACCTAGTTCTAACCACAGTATGCCTATCACTAGCAAACTAAAATTGAGGCCCTGCCCTTGGCCCTGGGGCTTAATCTCTGGGTAATGCTGGAAATGTTGTTCCATGCATGGATTAGCAAATTAAAAGAAGTTACAAACCTCTACTGTGACTTGTCTAACTCCTGCAGTCCCTAGATCATCATCCATAGCTACAGCATTAGGTTTAGGTGTTTTGAAAAGACATGGTAGGAAAAAGTAAATGGACAGAAATATTTCTGTTAACTACAGATTGGAACTACCCACGCCAACAAACAAAGCCACAGTGATAAACATGCACAAATCTTTAAATTTAGAATCACTAGATAATATTAAAAAACTATCAGAGAGTTTCTTTTGTCTGATGTAACTGTTTTTATTTCATAAAAAGCAACAAAAACCTACAAACAAAAAACCTTATGAGAGTCTATCAAGCTAGATCTGGTTAAATATGCCATTATTTACAAATTCAGCTAATAAAGATTGCTCTATAACAAATCAATTCAATTTTTTTACCCCATTAGTGTTGAAAAGATAATATTCAGTTCAAGCCTCCTGCAATTTTGTTTACATCATAATGTTTTAAACAGAACACTTAAATTGGTTAGCATCTTATATTGCCCAATACACAAGCTTTGTGAATGCTTTTATTAAAACTTTAATACTTATTGATCTCAAAATAGATGCAGGTATAATAAATATTATTATTTGCCTATTAAAGGCAAATGTTCTTTTAAAACAGTAACATTACTCCATTTAGAAATTTTGTTAACTATTCTCAAGGAAAAAAAAAAAATCCTCCAGCACTTTTGTAAACAATGTTCACTGCAAAGAAGTATGCATTGCTATCTTAACAAATACAGAAAAGTCAAATAACTGAATATCTGTAAATTCTCACTGAATATTTGAAGAAATGAGGGTATTCAGGCAGCCTAATGTTATGCATCTGATCTGTTTGTCAGAGAAGACGCACACAGAATATGCTAGGTTATATTGGTTCTTGGGATACCGACTATAAACCCCTTTATATCTGTGTGTTTAGAAACATAAAATTTAACACATCCAGTGGAAAGCTGCCCAGCATCTTAATATTGGTTAATTCACTCTTCAAATTACCTGAGAATGGGTTACTGTATTTTAAGGAGAAATAAATATTTGCTTGAACTTTATGAGAAACATGACACATGCCTCTGTCTCTGTTCTAAATTAACTCCACCCGAGCACCAGCGCGCACTAGCACCCAGCCCAATTTTGAGGCCCATGAATGAAGCTGAAACACCAGCTATCATCTTCCCATAATCATGAGACAACAAATATTACAAAAATGGAAATGGATTTCAGTAAACTGGTGAAATACCCCAGCCACTCTGCTCCCATGACTTTTCTAGGATGAAATATCATCTCTGACTGATTATGTTATGGCCAGCGGATGCAAGTGTGACTGGAGGTATCCACAACCTGATGGGAACATGGTCTTTCTTATTAGTGGCGTGGCCCCTCAGCCCACGTATAGAAAATAACAACGTTTTTGGTTGGGAGGGTGCAGTAGTAATGGGGACCAGTAATCCCACAGGCTGGCTCTCCAGAAGACTCTAAAGACAAAGGGATTTCCCTTCAATTTCCTGAGAAAAAAAAGTAGAGAGAGCCTGATGAGGCTGCATTTATCCGGCCAGGTGAGCTTCATTAGCTACTCAGGACCAGGTTCAAGACAGACACACAAACCACTACGCATAAAAGCTGTAAGAAGAGAGCAATTCTCTGTAGGCTGGAAAACAGTATATGCTTTGCCATTCCCCACAACAATTAGATTTTGAGCATTGATTTTATACAGTGATTACAATTAAGAGTCTTTCACTGCTTCTGACAATAATATAACTTTAGTCCTCCTCTAGTACCAGGATCACTGGAGACTGATGGCAAAATTACAGGCAGAAAAGTCGAGGGATTCAAGCAGCTAGTTTGAGGGTCAACTAGGAAAATTCAACCAGGATTATAGCTTCTCCAGACTTTGTGCTAACTAATGTAAAAAGTTCTCTGGGGTGGTTTTTTTTGTTTGTTTTTTTCCCAGACCTTCCACTTATTTATAAGGACCATGCAGCATTTCTCTGAAGTACTTTGTAAGCAATGACAGTGGGAGCCAAATATAGCTAAACGATTCTGGAATTGTATTTACAAGCCACATCTGGCCTAACAAGTGCCAATGGTTTCTCCGTTCTGTTACAAAGTTATGCTTCTTGCCTGTCCTACAGCAGCCACTTGAGGTGCAGAGGGCAATTCAATGCCCAAACCCACTCCGGCCACCGATCTTTCTGCAAGGAGTTCCAGCAAGGGTGTCAATCTGCGAGAACTGTGATGATGATTCTGCAATATTGACATCTTTCTACTAGGAAGTTGACTGGAACCACCAACTCATTTCACACAGGCCATCCAGGAGCCATTGGATGATAATGGGTTTCAGTTTCCACCCACCTGGGCTACATTCAAACTAGTGACCTAAGGTGAAGGTCTCCACATCCCATTACCAAACCCTCAAGCCATTTAGTATCCTCATGTAGTAAGCTTTTCCCTGCAGCATAAAGTCAAGAGACAGTAAAAATCTGTCTATATCTGAAATCTGTTTTCAACTACATGGTCAGTCAAAGCCTTCTGATGCAAGTACACAGAGATAAATTTTCAGATATTCATTTGACTAAATATTTTTCAGTCAATACAAACAGCCCTGTGCAAGGAGAAAATAGATAAAAATGAAAATACAATATTTTGCCATAAAATCTTTGTTTATATGAACCAAAAGTTAATTATTGGTATTATTAGTTATTAAGTCTCTGCATGTAATAATAAAAAGAATAAACCATCAGCAGGATTTTGAAAAAATGTTACCAGTAATTCAAACATTAGCAGTATTATCAAGACATTAAAGTATATCTATTTTTAATAAATTAAAGACCAAGCTACATGTAAATTATATGTTTAGCATTTAATGCGATATTCACATACAGTGTATTTTCTGTTCACTAATGCTAGTCTTTTTAATACACAGTTTAAAATATTAGGAACTGTAAATTATCTTGTGTGTTAAATATGCCAAGTACTACAGAAGTGTTAATGAATGTATTATTAAAGCAGTTTTTAGGCGGAGTGAGAAGATATTTTAAGCAGTATGGGTTTCAACTAGAGTAAATGCACATACATTTGCAATGAGTTTAACAATTTATTAAAAATTATCATGTACTAAATAATAAAAAAGGGTAGGTTGTTTTTTTTTGAAGGTGGGGTTTTTTGTTTTGGTTTTGTTTTTTTTTTTTTTAAATAAACATACCAAATACTATGCTAGGTTAAAAATACTTTCTCTATAACATTCAGCCTTGAATTAATCAGATAAAGATGAAAGTGAAGAATTTTGCCAACAGTGTTTCTTACTAAACTCACTCAGTTATGCCTTTCAGCCTAGTATATTTTATATGAAGGATATCTTGTTAAAACAACTGTTGAAGGCAAGTCATGTCATATCAACCACACACCATACCCTATGGGAGCTAAAATATTCCAAAATCTATGTTAATACAATCCTGCCGCAAAATTCAACTAAGGAAATACAGCAGGTTTTCAGTGACATGCAAGACTTCATATAAGTACCACATTATCTATATGTCTTCCAGAAATGAGGTAAAGCCATAGAGAGGATTATACTGAATCAATTTAGGAAGGTAAATATTGTTAACAAGCACCATAAAATAGCCTAGTAGATGATTCTAATCTCTATTTATCAACTAACAAGTAGGCTGCACTTCTCAATGCAGCTTCCAACAATATATCTGTAGGACAGCAATATTCTCTGGCTCAAGAGACCAATGCAACTTCTCAACAAGGGGTTTGCGGCTTTCTAATACAAGATTTACTATGCATTATGCCATGTGCTTCCACCATGCTTTTTCAAAGCAGTTTTAAAGAAGTACGCAGCTTCTTGCCTATCTAAATCTTTTGAGTGCGTTTTGCCCTGCTCATAAAGACTAAGTACAATTGTTCAGGACATCCAGAATCTCTTTTGGAATACTTGCAAAGACAGAGTATTGTTTGGTTTAGGATTTTGAACCTCAGAAACACCACATTTTTACAGTCATTTAGCTTTTGCTGAAAAAGAAAACAAAACGGGGGACTACAGGGGGTCTGACAGAGCTACCAGAGTTAATGGGTTCTTTGCTACTCCTCTGTGCAACATCTAGAACGGACTGAAAACTTCCACGTTACAGTGACCAGAAAGGTGGAGACAGAAACGATCATCGAGATGCTTAAGAATTTTACTAAGCTAGTCAGTTACGAGTCCTTGCCAAGAAAGTCTTACTCTGTTTATTATTTGGGCTAGACCCCAAACCACTTTTTTTTTTTTTTTAAATTAAGAAAAAAGTTTAACAACAAAAACTTGGCAGAGTCAATTCTCCTGTTTAACCAGGCCGCTCAGTAGGCTGACAGTCAGCTTTTAGACTGTATTTTTCAAAATATTTTCTCTTTACTGACAGAAGCTGCTATAAAAAATTTGTCTCAGCATCCAGCTGGTGATTGACGGCAGGGCCAGAGAGACTGCGATAGGCTTAAGCAAGGGAAAAGAGCATTAGCTGTGCCACAGTGGTGAGGTGGTATAAGGTTTACAAGCAATAATAAGGAGAGATAAAAGCACGTTCAGGACACGTTTCTGAGACAAAAGAATAAAAGAACACGCTGCAATAGTAAGCATAACATTAAAATGAAAGGCTAGAAACACAAAACAGATAAAAACAGAAAAACGCTTAAGATTCCATCCTACTTTCCTAAAGTGTTTCAATGGAAAAGAAGCGAGTCTACCTTCTAGATCTGAAAACTCTCTACATCTTCTAGTGTACTGGAATATTTGGGATCCCACTTTTCAAGTCACAAAAAGCTGTTTTCCCTGTCTTTGTGTCACTGAGATTCCAATTTTTAAATCAATAATTCTGTTTTTAAAGATCATTATTTGATTCTAGCCCCTAACCAGACAATGGAGTTTTACCAAAATCCTGATATATTTAACCAAAAAATAGCCACAAGCACTCAGCGGTAAACACAGGTAAGCTTAGTGTTTAAATCTGAGTACTACCAACATGTGGTAGTCTTGGGTCAGATTTGAGCATTTTTTGCCATTCAAAGGCCTACATTTTTGCTGTCCAAGGAAGAAGAGTGTACTACACAACGAGGAGACCTTTCTTCATCCAAAAGAACCCCAGAAAAACCCGGCTGCAGAAGTCTCGAAACTCCGGAGAAGCAGCAGAGTGTTTCATTTGTGATTACAGAAAGGGCACTGAAGAGTTTTAACTAAGCGTTCCTCTGCAGTGTCCCGCTTGACTCTGCAACAGATAATGCAATTAGCTACTTGCATGGAGCGGTTAAATTTCTCCATATGCATTTTTCCTCGATGAATAAGGAACTCAAAGGCCTTGTTTTCTTTTCCAGTAACATTACAACTGCAGTCAGCACATCTTCAGCTTATCTGACCGATCCCTAAAATCTAAACAGTAAGCTGGCCCACAACAGATCTTCCCTCTGATGCATAACACTATAGCAGCCATGGAAGACTCCTTTCAACTCATCTAGCTGTTGTGTTTGGGCTTCACTACCTCTGTGAACTTTTAAGCCTCTTCCAGTCTGATAAAACTGTATCACTGGGTTTTGTGATTTTGCTGCCACAATGACTAGGCATGGGCTTTCCTCGTTTCCCTCCACGACAGCCTACTTTATTCCTACAAGACAATGCTGGCCTTGTTCTCCAGCTGTCACGAGCAGAATCCAAAGCTCTAGCCCTGGTGGTTTTGAGCTCACCCCCTTCCAGTATATGTAAAAGTTGAAGTAAAGGATATACAGATTTTTCCATGGGTTCCAAAAACAAGTACCCTTTACTTTCGCTAGCACAAAAAGCGATAGGCAATACAAGTCTCTGGTTTCCCCATCACTCATGAGAATTGTTTGGCCTTCAAGCAGTGCCCTCTGAGGATCGCAGGGCTCTCCCCTTCGTATACGCCTCTCTCCCCTCACCACCCCAGCAGTCAGTCTCTCCCTGTGCTATTCTCTTCAGCCACATTTTTTATGCCTCAACTGCCTTTCAGCTAACCAGGGACCCTGCTCCTGTACCTTGTACAAGTTTCATTTGTCTCAGTAAAAATATTATGCATTCGTCCTTCCCAAGTCCAAGTCCAGTGATTGAGTGTCACTGGCTCTCTGTTTTAAAGACTCGCAGTTAACGTGCTCTTTTTTCCACTCCTCTGAGCATTCTTCCTATAGGCATGCTTGGACTCAAATGGGAACGATTTAACTTTCCTGTTGTATGTGTTTGTGCATCCCTGAATAAATATACGCACACCAGTGTGACAACCAAACTCATAGCTGTCTGCAGATGTAATTAGCTACTTAGGGTGAACTAGAGAGTCATATGGTGACCCACCCCATACAAGCCACATATCCACAGCGTAACCATCCTAACTAACTAGGTATTTACACTGACTTTCTAAATTACAAACACTGAACTTCCTACCATCACAAATATTCTTTGATCCATATGGTATAGATATTTTATATAGACTTATTTTACACTGTATTATGACACATAGCTAAGAAAAGGGAGTTTGCAGTAGATGTAAAATGCTACTGTTCCAATTAGACGGGACTTTCTGCACGCAAGAGTTAGTGACTATGCAAGGCACAAGGAAAATGAGAGACCATTCTTACGGCAACTGAAATAGTTAAAGGTAATAGCAGCTACTATCTAATAGAGACCCATGCATCTCAAGGAAGGTAGATCTTGTACTGAATTTATATTAAATCCAATCTTCCTCTGACAATCTGGAAAAACTATTTCTGGAAAAAGCCACCCGATTATTCTGGTAGGAACTGAAAACCAGAAGTATGACCAGTGCTTCGGAAGAAAATAGAGTTTTTGTCAAACCACTTTCTGTTTTCAAGAAATACTAGTGAGCCAGAAAGCAGTTTGTTGGGGTTTAAGGACATGGAAGGCTTTAAATGAAAAAAAAAAAAAAAAAAAAAAATTATGCAAGGTATCCAGCCTTTTTTCTTAACAGTTCTTGAAAGAAGGTGAGGGCATGGGCAAGGGGGTTAAAAAAAAAAAAAGAAAAAGGTTCACAGAAAAAACACTCATGCACTGTGCACATATAAAAATTGGTATCGTGGTAGAACATGCTTTTAGAAAATTCCCTTGTACATATACAAATCAAGTTTTTTTTATCTGACTAAAATGAGGCTAAAAAACAGCAAGATTTTCATATTCTAAATCTGATTCCAAATGCATCATTGAAAAAGCCACATGACAAAAAAAATCTGAAAGCTATAACATGATAGTTCATCCTACCACAACATTTTTCTTCACTAGTGTGGTAAATTACAGCTCTGACCTAAATTTTCGTATGTTTATTGAGTGGATTGTTTACTACCATATAATAAACATTGTAACACCAGTATTTATGCTTTAACTAGTAGTTTTTGAGTCCCTTGCATCTGAGACCATAATCCAATTACGCAGTACAGTTCCCCAATTACCTCCCTGCTTCATTATATTTACCTGTTTTTCCCTGGCAGACACTGTTTGCGGTGCCATCTGGAACACATACTGTGGTCTCACACACAAGCCTCAAGCCAGGGGAAACATCGTTGTAAGCAATAGGCACATTAAAACCAGGATCAGGCATTGATCTACCTACCCAAGTGCTCCCGACAGCTGTACAGAGCGCTGGTGTGCCTGCCGTAACAAACAACGTACCCGTCTTTCTAAGGCTGGAGGTTAAGGAACAGTGAGCCCAAGCAGTGACAGAACAAGCTATGGGGATAGCCATGAATAAACAGGAATATGGGTTAGTTATGGGGAGAACTTCAGTATCAAAACATAAGCTTGAAGGGGGGGAAAAAAACCAGTAATTTCCTGTCTATAGTTACTACTGCATTTGGCCTAAAATATAACAACTTTCTCTTCTTGATGTTATCTTGCTACCTTTATGCAATATGCAACACCCCTATCAACTCAAACTATGTTTTTCATTCTAATGTAAAATTTTTGCTTAAACACATCAATAAAGGGCTGATATTTGCATACATTGGATTTGGTCATCCAAGCTGAATTTAGTTATCTGTCAATCAAAAATGTCTACAAATAAGAGTCATCAAAGCAAGCCAGTCTGCAAAGCCACAGATACGGTATGGTGGGTACAAATAGGAAGTGTATGATGACCATCAGTAAGCACTTACTTATTTACTTTGAGATTTACAAACTAGTCTTAGATAAGCAAGTGGAAGAAGTTAAAACAATACACAAATGTTAATCTAGAAGAAGCTACACACCAAAATGAATTTTAATATATTTCACCAAATCACCTCTTATCAAACACATAGCTGTAAACAGATAAGCCTTTACACCATGCCTTTAGAGTAAACACACAGCACACACAGAGCAGCACCTCCTAGAGCAGAGGAGCCCTTGTGAAGCTCTACTTCCCCTTTGCAGAGCCTGAAATGAATAGCATTTTCTGCTACACTCCAGATTATTGCAAACATCCTAACAGCACATGGATAAAAAGCACTCACAGGAAGCCAGGATTGAGACCACCCGCATCAGGACTGTGGTGTTCTCCAGTAGCAAGTAAAAGTAAACAAGAAACCTCCAACTTGCAACCATGAGCATATTTGCTGCTATGTCACCAAGATGCTTGCAAGAGCTCTATGGCCAGTGCTAACTATCCTTTAAAAACCACCCAGGTGAGGAGGCTCTACAAGCCTGGAAGCTCAGAGAAGGGCTCCACCTCCTTAAACTGTTGCTGAGGAAAAGGGCACTTATCCTAATAAGGACTAGTGCATTGAAGGGTCAGCCAATTCCCATATAAAAATGATCTGAACATCTGTGAAACATGACGTTTATTCACCTCTCCTATGAATTCTTAAAAGATTCTAAGAGCAGACTCTCCCTCAAGTTAAGGGATAAGATCTGTTCCTGGTTTTCAACCTAAAATAGATGGTACACGGTGTAAACAAGGGGGAAGGATCAATAGTTTGTTGCTTGGACTATTTCTACTCTTGTGAAGGAGGCATTGCTGCAGGAATGCAAAGTGTCTAAGCAAGATAAATTAAAAAAAATTGGAATGTACAATTGTCTGAAAAGTTAATGTAATTTTTGACATTCTGGAATGTATTTCATTCCATTTAGTGACAATGTCAATAATTAGATTTCAGTTTAACCTCCAAGAGACAACCTAGGCCTGGAGCAGTTTATCCGCTCTTCTTCTGACATCTCACAAAAGATCTGTTTGTAGCTTGCAAGTATACTTAGGGAGGAGGTGAGGTAAAAATAAGCCAACAACAACAATAGAAAAACCCTGTCTAATGAAGTTGCCTTAACCTGTTTAGTAAACTTAATAGATTTTGCCTGTTACACAGTACCATGCTCCCATAAGATACGAAACCACCAGCTGTGAACTTCACAGCCATCCAGTAGTACTCTTTTATGGATGATTATCTGATTCTATGCCTTTTCTAGTAATTTCAGTGCCACAGTTACCATTGATACTGATGCATGGTCTGGATACATGCCTGATGCTCCCCAGGGTGATATGAATGAGAACTGCCCCTCTCTGTCATGCTGGGTCCTGCGTGTAACCATCACCAGTAATCAAGCAGCAATGCAGCGATTCTAAAAGCATGCTGCTACCCCCTGGAAGCAAGAAGACCTCCTGCTATGATAACCATGAAATGCTCCGTTAGGCATAAGATCTAGGTGTTGCCCAAAGCACGCAGCAAGGCATTGTGCCTGACTAGGCTATGATCATCAGACCTTTCACTTCAATTTTGGTGGAGAGATCTTGGAGGGGGTGAAAAAGCTCAGAATACTTTTGTAAAGTTTTCATTTACATCATTTGATTTCAAGGCAAAGGAGCTCAACCATGTGGGATTTAGTATGGATAGCACCGTCACAATTAATCGGGAAAATCACACCACCAGCAGAATTCTACGAAGACCAAAAGTGAAATACGTGAAGCAACTCAGATTAGGTTTCTCACCCTTAATTCAAGTCTACAACAAGAATATATCAAATGACAAAAAACTTAATTATATTATGAAAAATAGGATTGATTTTTAAATGCTGTACAGCTCTTGGGTCTCTTTATCCCAATGATTATTCACTACAGAGTCATGGAACAACTAACATCCCTTCAAATTCTACAATAGGAGTCTTATTTTGTTGAGCATTGAAATCAAGAAAAGTGAATGACTAAAATCAGATGAGGTCTGCATTAGAAGCATTTTGCCAATAAAGCAATCTTGGTACATCACTGTGGCAAGGCACTAAGCATGTAATCAGCTATATCAGCAAAGGTCTGCTTTGGACTTATACAGGAAAATCACCACTTATTAGCAAAACAAGCAGTATCAGTAAAAGAACAGTTTTGCAAGTAAAATACTATCTGCTATAGAGGTTTCTGCTGATACAGCTTTGTCCAAGTGGGATACTACACCACTTAAATACCTCCAATTGACCAAGCTATACGAAAATATGCTATAGGCTTGGCTTGTATTCTTTTAATCTTGGCTCAGTATTTAACTCAAAATATTTTGATCATTTTCTATCTCTACTGAATAACAAAAACCTCTCAATTCAACCTGCCAAGTTCGCAAAATATGAATGTCCTTTTTATCCAGCTCAAAATGTAGCGCATGGCAGCATTCTTGAGGCAAAGAAAATACTGCTAGACAAAGCAACAGTACATGCTATACCAAAGTACAGTTATGATCAATGCATTGATCAGTATCGGCCACTGATTATACAGCCGATGGACTGCCCAGTCTACAGCCTAGCTCAGGGAGCTTTGGGACTAACAGGCTGCCAAACTCATTGCACCCTGCAGTGTGACTGGTGACACAAGCTGTTTTACAGCTTAAAAACCTTTGCACTGCCTCCCTTTGCCTGGACTGTCTATACATGCGTCACTGGGAACCACCAGCTGAGAGTACTCTTAGAAATAGCAGATTTTCCACTGGGGAAAGGGGGAATATACACCAGCCCCTCTCCCCCAGCCATCTGAAGCAGCACATACAGTAGCTTACGTGAGAGGATTTGCAGAAGAAGGGGACAGTGCTAGTGTTCCCTCTCCTAACGCTATGATGATATCCAATCTTAGAGGTAGCAAGGGTAATAATAATAATAGGTAGGAGAATCCACCACAGCCGTGAGCCTTACGGACCTACTGCCCTAGGAATGTAAATGACTCACTGGACTTTAGCAAGGAGGTGGAAAACTATACAGGACACTGCTAGGTGAAAAGACAACCGATCAGTGCAAAACAAATTCAGCAGTCCAAGAACTCCACAAAGATGCGTACGGGCCCTGGCTGCGAGTCAGCTGTGGAGGAAGCACACTGCAGTGTCACAGCCAGCTACGGACAGCTACATGAAATTAATTCATTCAACTGCTGCTCCGTTCCCCACAGTCCATTTAACTGACTTTCGTGCGGAGGTAGGGGAATTTCACCTTTTATATAGATGCAGCTGGAAAGACTTTACACACAAATTATTCCCAGTACACAACACATACTCTAAATAGTGCAGTCTGATTAAATGGTACATGATACAGCATCCTAAACTCCTCTGCATCACAGTCTGCAATCTCAAAGATGGCACAGACCCAACGTCACTTATGAAACTGTAAGACAAAGTTCAATGCAACTATAACAGGCAAAGGTATCTACTTTCATGAGTCTCCTGTTGCTGAATGAGCAGAAAACTTTAAGTGTGACAGCCTGTGTCTTTCCTTATTATTGATCAGATTTTTTATTTGGTATTTATGAGAAATTTACTCCCTATTTACCAGAAATTAAGGGTAAATCCTGATTATATAATCTTCGGTTCATATATTGTATTGAGGGGTTTTTTTGGTTGTTTGGTTTTGGGGTTTTTGGGGTTTGGGGTTTTTTTGTTTGTTTTAAAAAAACCCCGACAACACAGCACTGTTTTATGTCTAAAAATGACATAAATTAAAAAATGTCATCTTCCTGTTGCACTCAGGTAGAAGTAGGCTTTATGCTTCCATTGTCTTTTTCCCTAAAATTACCGTATTTTCTTTCTTTTCAGTGTCTGTGTATGTATGTGCATATAGGTACATGTGCGTATAGAACATGTAACTTTAAGATCATGAACACCTGACAAAAACATTGTTTAAAAAAATAAATTAGCTTTACAAAATGTAATACAAGTCTTGTTTTCTGTCTACCAGTTTGAGGTGATGCAGACTTTGCTAAATCTTTACATATTTTAACCAGAGCAGCATTTGTCTTAAAGGGAAAGCAAATCAGTATAAATACTTTAAATTGACTACAGATACTGCTGTCATACAGGAATTTTAGCAGAAAGTCAATAATTTTGTCATAGATAAGTCAGAAGTTTAGTCATGCTGCTGTATCTGGATGTGAAATACGAGTTGAGTCACTTCTGTATCATTAAGCCCTATGGCTAGGTGGGAGACTTAATAGATCGCTAAACAACTTAATTTAAGCCTTAAACTTAAGCAACATACAGTGCTGCACGGGTCTGCTAAGCAGCCAACTTAAAGGAAAAAACAAAAAAAGTCTTCAGAGCACAATTTTGAGGTTTGCTCAAAGAAATCCTTTTGGGAGGTAGAGGAAAAATGAGGGACAAAATGTTATCCAAAAGCTTCATTTCTGATAAACTGTAAACTTATGTTTCAATAAAACATTATGCTTGATGACTTCACTATTTAATTTCCTAGTAATCTGAAAAGCAGATTTAGTTCTAAATAAAAGCATCATTTAGAAATGAATTTAAAAATAATTCATTTAGGAAGAAAACTAATATGAAAGATTTCAGGGTTTCCAAAAACCACCTCTTTGCCCATCTTTTTGGATAAACACATTCACTACATTTGCTAACCATTTGCAAATAATCTAGCTTTGTTTCCAGAAACAGCTTTTTTTGTTTTTTTAAAAAAAGGGGGTGGGGGGGTGGGGGGGAATTCACTAGTAGCCATCACTATAGACACACAAATTTTCAAGGGAGAATTGTCTTCTATATTTCAACAGCATCGCTATGCAAAACAAGCCTCACATTATTTTAAAGAAAGGATGCAGCCATCTCGTATTGCTGCAAGTAAAGAGGGTGTGCTCATGACTCACTGCCCCTGTTCGGTTGCAACTCATCAGTGCCGGCAGCCCTAATCTGCTCCCAGCCATTATGACCAGCAGCTCTGAAATATGGATTAGGTCTACCCCAAGTACTCCGTGTGCAGGGAAAGAACTCCTTGAGCTCTTTATTCCCTACGGAGTACCTGTGCAGGAGAATAAATCAGTGATGTGAAAGAAAACATAAAATCCTTCCCAGTAAAATTTGCAGATGACACAAAAGATAATAAAATGGTAAATACCGGGGAGTTGTCAGTTCCACAGATTGCATGGCAGTCTGGGCTCACCTGAATAAGATGGGTTTTAACACAGCTAAGCACAAAGCTGTCTATCTAGTAACTAACAGCACAGATTCCAAACAAAGACAATATAATAACTTAGGAAGAGGCATATGGATGATGGTGAATAACCAAATTAATATTAGCCTACAGTGCAATACCCTGGCTAGAGCAGCGAAAAAGATCCTTTGATGTACAAGGAAGTAAGCACAGAGTAGCAATGGGAAAGGATTATAAAAATCATGACTGATGTCAAGATAGAGAACCTTTTAATTTCGAAGGGCACGTGACAATGGGGTTCTAGTCTATATCTGTGGTCCCTGAGCACTACCACAGGAACAACTAATGGACTATACTAGTGTATTCAAGCTAGAAAGACTTCGTCAAACAGCTACAGGACGCATTCAAATTCTGGAAAACTTGCCTTGATAAGAATGAGTAAAGAGAAGGATAAATGACCACTGCATTACTGTCTACAAGTATCTAAAATGGGGGCGGAGGGGCTAAGAACTAAGGAGTATCACAAATATTAAAGGGGGATTTTTCAGATTCTTAATGCTGGATTTGGTATGTTTCTGCTACATAACAGTTAGAAAACTTCAGACTAAAAATAAGGTAACAATACTTTAACTAACAGTAAGTACAGTTCATCTAAAGAAAGGCAGAATTTTCTCTCACCTGAAGTTCTTATAATCATCATTTTCCTTCTAAAAAAGAACCAGAAGTTGCAAGACTGTGTTACTGTCTTTTATTGTTCTTTTAAATCAAAACATGGCAAAGAGTTGCAACTCTACCTTTCAAAAGCATACCTAAAATGCTTCAGGATAGCTATGTTACTGCAACCCACAGCACTTATGTGAGTTTTGGGACAGGTATTTGGCTAACTCCTTATATTTGGGGGATAATTATTTCCCCTTTCCCCAAGTTGTGGAATGACCGTATAAACTGTCAGTAAAAACTTGTTATCTTGCTCACTGCTTCCCAAAGTAATATTTTGGATATACTTGGCATTAATGCTTCTGTATTTGTGCAAAGCAGCGAGTTACTAAAAGAGCATGGGAAAAGTGAAACCTTACTGAATACACAGGGTAGTTCAGTCACAGATAATTTGAATTGATCTCTCCATTTCAGAAGCCACTAGCGCAACTCAGGAAGAAAAAAAAAAAAAAACCAAACCAAAAACAAACAAAAAAAGACCCCAAAAAAACACAAAAAGAACCCTTCATATCTGAAATGAAAATGAAATGCAAAAACCATTTCTGCAGAATATCAAAAAAACCTATCTTGACAGGGAATTAGCAGACCGTGACTAATATCCTGTTGAGAGGGTGTGGTTAAGGGACCTGAAGACCCAGCCAGTTTAACACGGACTGTGTGCAAGATTGCAAAAGGTAATTGCCTAATTGGTCAATTGACCAATACGAAATTCACTTCAGGATTAAACTCAGAATACATATTACAATTAGATACTGCAAAGCTTAAGTGAATCTTCAAAATTTGTATTGAACTATAAACTGCATAGGGTTTTGTAAACCTGAACATTGCCCTTTATTATTCAGTGGAAGAAAATTTTCAGGTAACATGCATACATTGCACCTATTCTCTATTCAGGCTACGTTCCATTAATCTCAAAGTAAAATGTTAAAGCCAGTGCAACATCTGTGTCATAAAAGAAATATGACAAAATTTCTGTTATGGAAAAATTATGGGTTTTGAGTGCTGTTCTCTCAAATGCTCCAATCAGCCAAGGATTAGATGTTCAACTTAATGCTAGCCAGTGATCATTAATCATTTTAAAGTGGCACAGCTAATCTCATTTCTTACCTAGTGAAAGCCCACTCTCATATCTTACACGTAAGGAGGTGTTGGCTCACTTTTGGATGTGCTTTAAACGTGGTTAAAGACTTCTTTTTTCTTCCCGCAAAAGACATCTAGAACAGTTCAGCACAGAGAACCTGCAGATAGGCTCAAAGCTACACAAAGGTGAGAGCAGACATAGGCAGCTGTAACAGGGATCAAGTTTTGCCAGGCAGCCTCACACTAAGGCTGTAAGAATCAAGTGATTTATATTAAAAGGCCTGTTACATGACTTAGCAGTGGCTTCTCTGCCATTTGGTGACAGAGAATGAATTAGGTTATTAGCTTTCAATATTTTCTAAGAAGAGTCCAAATTTATGAAGAGGAGGATAGACAGAATCTTCTTCAAATACACCTATTAAATTCACATTGCGAGGAGAAAAATCAAGACGTGAAGTGACGGAACACCACGCCGAAGAAAGAGCCACTGTGCAAGAAGATGGGGGCCTCTCCTTCCTGTTTTACTAGAGTAGATAAAACTAAATAGCAGCTTCTTCAATATGTTCTCTCTTAAGTATACCCCTAAACATGGGATCCTGAAGTCATTGTTGGAAAAAAAGCTCGCGTACCCCACCACATTAGCTTGAATGCCAGCCCTGTTGTCCTACGTTACATGTTTTTCCTGCAGCTAGAATAACTCTTTTCAAACTACTGTATCTTTTCCTCAGTTATATGATATCAGATGAGTGAGGATATACAAACAAGAAGTCTGAAAAGTCTTACATCTTTCTAAATCAACTTATGTGCAACACCACCACTAAGAAACAGAAAGATGGAAAAATAGAACTACCTCTCAGCCATTATCAACTTCTCTGTGCTGCTCAAATAGTTATACTGACCTGAACCAGCATGCCCAGCTGCAGAGGAGCCAGCAGGGGGTTTTAACCCACTTTCACTAAGTTGTGAATCTGTATTTGGAACTATTAACTCCTCCTCTGCAAGTCTTTTACTGCTTTCTCCACATTAAGGTGGTGATGAGCACTGCAGACTACTTCAACAACCCCGAGAAATCCTTCATCTTCCAATGTTCTGTATCTGGTTGAATTCCCTCACTAGAAACCCTGGGAGAGCTATTTGGCCTATTAAAAGGTTTATATTCTCATTTGTGTTGTCTACCAAAGCCATAAGATTTCTTGGGCAAAGCAATTCTGGTTTTGTTTTATCCATTTGATAAATAAATTTAAAAAAAAAATCTTAATTTAAACCTTAGAGGCTGACAGGAATGGTTTAGCATTGTGCCTCCTTTTCTCAGTTATACAAATATTTATGTTTTGGAGTCAACATACATTCCAAGGGGAGCTTATTTTGGTCTGTTAGGTTTGGATATTTTTAGCATATAGAGGCTCAGGATGAGCCCCCCTGGACCTGCTGTTTGTGAACAGAGGAAGACTTGTGGGTGATGTGAAGGTTGGAGGCCGTCTTGGTCATAGCGATCATGAAATGATAAGGTTTTGATTCTCAGAAAAGGAGGAGGGGTCAACAGAACTGCTACCTTGGACTTCTGGAGGGCAGACTTTGGCCTGTTTAAGGGCTTGGTTGACAGAGTCCCTTGGCAGGCAGGCCTGAAGGGCAAAGTCGTCCAGGAAGGCTGGACATTCTTCAAGAAGGAACTCTTAAAGGTGCAGGAGCAGGCTGTCCCCATGTGCCAAAAGGCAAGCTGGCGGGGAAGAAGACCAGCCTGGCTGAACAGAAAGCTTTGGCTGGAACTCAGGTTAAAAAAAGAGAGTTTATGACCTTTGGAAGAAGGAGAAGGCCACTCAGGAGGACTACAAGGACATTGTGAGGTTATGCAGGGAGAAAATTAGAAGAGCCAGCTAGAACTTAATCTGGCTACTGCTGTGAAAGACAATAAAAAATGTTTCTATAAATACATTAACAACAAAAGGAGGACTAAAGATAACCTCCATCCTTTATTGGATGTGGGGAGAAACATAGTGACAAAGGCTCAGGAAAAGGCTTAATGCCTTCTTTGCCTCAGTCTTTAACAGTAAAACCAGTTGTTCTCTGGGTACCCAGACCCCTGAGCTGGAAGACAGAGACAGGGAGCGGAATGAAGCCCCCATAATCCAAGGGGAAATGGTGAGGGACCTGCTACAGCACTTGGACACACACAAGTCTATGGGGCTGGATGGGATCCACCCAAGGGTACCGAGGGAGCTGGCAGATGTGCTCACCAAGCCACTTTCCATCATTTATCAGCAGTCCTGGCTAACTGCGGAGGTCCCAGTTGACTGGAAGTGATGCCCATCTACAAGAAGGGCCAGATGGAGGATCCAGGGAACTACTGGCCTGTCAGTATGACCTTGGTGCCAAGAAAGGTTATGGAGCAGATCATCTTGAGTGCCATAACATGGCATGTACAGGACAACCAGGTGATCAGGCCCAGTCAGCATGGGTTTGTGAAAGGTTCCTGCTTGACTAATCTGATCTCCTGTGACAAGGTGACCAGCTTAGTGGATGAGGGAAAGGCTGTGGATGTTGTCTACCTAGACTTTAGTAAAGCCTTCGACACTATTTCCCACAGCATTCTCCTGGAGAAACTGGCTGCTCATGGCTTGGACAGGCATACGCTTTGCTGGGTAAAAAAATGGCTGGATGGCTGGGCCCAAAGAGTTGTGGTGAATGGAGTTAAATCCAGTTGGCAGCTGGTCACAAGCAATGTTGCCCAGGGCTCAGTATTGGGACCAGTTCTGTTTAATATCTTTATCAACGACCTCGACGAGGGTATCGAGTGCACCCTCAGTAAGTTTGCAGACACACCAATTGGGTGGGAGTGTTGATCTGCTTGAGGGTAGGAAGGCCCTACAGAGGGATCTGGACAGGCTGGATCGATGGGCTGAGGCCAAGTGCCAGGTCCTGCACTTGGGTCACACCATGCAACCCTATAGGCTTGGGGAAGAGTGGTTGAAAAACTGCCTGGTGGAATAGGACCTGGGGCTGTTGGTTGACACTCAGCTGAATATGAGCCAGCAGCATGCCCAGGTGGCCAAGGCCAACAGTATCCTGGCTTGTATCAGAAGTAGCATGGCCAGCAGGACTAGGGGAGTGATTATCCCCCTGTACTGGGTATTGGTGAGGCCACACCTTGACTACTGTGTTGAGTTTTGGGCCCCTCACTACAAGAAAGACATTGAGATGCTGGAGCATGTCCAAAAAAGGGCAACGAAGCTGGTAAAGGGTCTAGAGCACAAGTCTTAATGAGGAATGGCTGAGGGAACTGGGGTTGTCTAGCCTGGAGAAAAGGAGGCTGAGGGGAGACCTTATTTCTCTTTACAGCTGCCTGAAAGGAGGTTGTAGCGAGGTGGGGGTCAGTCTCTTTTCCCAAGTAAGAAGTGATAGGACAAGAGGATACAGCCTCAAGTTGTAAGAGTCCTTAAAGGTGTTGAAGGGTTTAGATTGGCTATTAGGAAATATTTCTTCACTGAAAGGGTTGTCAACCATTGGAACAGGCTGCCTAGGGAAGTGGTAGAGTCACTATCCCTGGAGGTATTTAAAAGACGTGTAGACGTGGTGCTTAGGGACATGGTTTAGTGGTGGACTGGGCAGTGTTAATGGTTGGACTCAATGATCTTAAAAGGTCCTTTCCAACCTAAATGATTCTATGATAATGTTTGTATGACCAAGCTACACCTTCCAGGACAAATTGCTCCACTTTTTTGACTGAAATCAATGAGCCTTCTGTCCTGTGCTCATTTCACTAACTTGCAGAGATATGAAGGAAAAAGAGCTAATAAGACCATAGCTGTATTTCTGGCATTTAAACGACCAAGGTGTTTTCCATGCTCTTGCTTTCAGAAGAGATACCTTACTGTAGAACTCTTCCTTATTCTTGGTGCTCCTGAAGAGAGACATGACCTTTAAGTCTGCTTAATATGGACAGGAAGAGATGATTCTTCCACCCTTGGTTTGGAGATAGCTCCAATTCTCACCAAAACGAGAATTTCCCCTCACAATCCAGCTGATACTCTGAAAGGCCACTTTTATTAATGGAATAACTTCCAGGCTGAGAACAAAAAAACCCCTGAGATATCCTCTGCTTGTACACGACAGAGACTCCCTGCAGACAAGCAAGAAAACCCTATTCTTGACACACCATTACTCCTTGTAATTTAACAACAAATGAAAATAGAGCATGGCCAGGGAGCTGTGCTCCTTTTGGGCTATCTCCAGAGATCATCTACACGGGCTTCGTTCACTGTTTGACACTCCATAAAGATGAACAAGCGTGCAAAACCATAGGTGTCTGATCAAGCAGAAGAAAGGATTTCCAACCTGGGCAAGAGAGAAAAACCTTGACAGTTTGGTTATAGTGAAGTAGCTAGAACTGAACAAGAAACACTGCTTTTTGTTGTCAATTTTGTTTGACATCACAAAAGATGAGTCTGGACATTCCTGGCTACAGCTGTGGGGACGGGAAAAGAAACAGGGAAGTATTCAGGAGTTGATGGACAGCTGTATTCCAGGCCAGTAACTGACAGGCCTCTGGTTTTACCTCCATAGCTCGAGACGTGTCATCTACTTCAAAAAACACAATGATGAAATCTTTTAAGAATGCTTGGCGTGTTTAGTCTCTACTGCTACTGAACACAGAAACAATTTGTAATTATTTTCAAGCTTACTTTAGAGCTTTTTGAAAAGCATATTTACATGCTCAGCCACCTAAAACAACACAGACCCATGGCAACCAAGGTGGTGGACAATGCGGGGGGCGGGGGGAACAGTTTTAAAAGCTGTTGGCAAAAAAACAGTGTTCTACTCTGTTGGAGCTGGATATCTAGTAGCAGCTATGAGATTCAATTGCACGAGAATCATAAATGGCCTACAGGGATCTGTATTAGAATATTTACTATTTTGCCTATTTTTTTATATGTTAGCTAATGTAATCATTAGTCCAGCTCCTCAGGAACTTGTGTTGCAAAAAGCTTTTTGCGGTTTATTTCTTTTTTTTTTTTCTTTTTTTTTTTTTTTAATAGTACTGTAATGTATTTACTGATCTACACCTTTAAGAACTCTTACAAACTGTTATTTATAGTATGTATTAGCACTAAGATTTTACTAAAAAGGTTACTTCCCCAAATGTTTTCTGAAAAGTATTTTTGCAGTGGAAGGTCATGGTATGATCCTTTCAAATTTTTACAGAAAGGATCAGAGTATCTCGATTTCAACTGTTAAGTAGCTTTACACAAAATACCTTTAGTAGGTACATGGTTAAACATAAATCCAGAGTAGACTCTCTGCATAATACTACTTTAAATTTTAAAATTAATTGGAGAAAAAACAGTCAAGCTCCAAATCCACAATTTTCTGTCCTGTTCTATTCTGTATGGCTAGTCCTTAAAATTCCTTTAATTCTCAGAATAAGTAGTTTGCTGTTTTGTGTCCAGCCCAAAAATTATCCTACTGGGAAAAGCAGGGTCACGTAGCCCTTTCTGTTGACCACCAGTACCCTTTTTACATCCATTCTCCCTTCCCCAGTCTAATCAGGGGAGAGACTAAGCCTGCATAAGAGATACACATGAACATCTACTACCAAATGTTCACATGTCTTGCAGCACTAAAGTATAAGCTTTAAAAGTGTCATGAAAATAGCTTGATTTTTTTGGGTCTTGATTAGTGAAAAATTTTCAGCAACTTGTTGTTATATCATTGGAAACAAATTACTGGGGGGAAAAGTACCAAAACATCCATTGGGAAGAAGAGAGAAAAAATGCCTCAGACAACTTAAATAGCGTGGAAGAAGTACTGAGAAAAAATTTCACTAATCAAAAAGCACTCCATATTTCCTGTAGAAAGAACTAGCCATTAGTTTTTCAAAATAATCCATGCTTTTTACAAGCGAGGTGAACTGGGCTATAACACTTCAAAATTCGTATTTCCGGTATGACAAAACAGATGTCAAACCCAACACTTTTGTCACCAGTCTGATTTTTGGATTGAAAAGCTATTTAGCTAATACCTATTTGCGACTGTATACCTACTTGTAAGTGAACATCTACTGTTTGTTTTGCGGTCAGCACAGCTAGCTGTTTTAAACTATACTGACTACAAATTCTACCTAATTAAAAAAATTAAGATAATCAACTATTTTGCAGCATTCAGCGAAGCCATCACTGTATTTCACACTCATGACAAACCGTGGCAAGTTTTCTTATTTCCGCAAAGTTTCAAAGTCTTGAAGTTGTTCTAAAAACTGATATAAATAGTGCACAACAAATCTGTTTCATACATTTAAACAAATGAATATGTTTTTACACTTACTGAACTAAAGTTACAAGAAAAGTAAAACCACTGAAGTTAAGTTCTGTGGTGACATTTAAAACCACGCTAGATCTAGACTGCTTCAGTTACCCTGGACACTGCAACTATTTGGAGAGAAAGAAGGGAAAACCATCAAAGATTCAGAAAGTGCAAGAAATATTTATAAGTCACTGTAAAATCATGAAAAAATCATATGTCACACCAAAAGTAGCCATTCACAAAAAAGCCAAGCAAGAGGTCAGATTTCCATTTTGGCTCACCAAGTCACATCGATGCTGTAATTATATTGATAAATCTAGATTTCTCTTTTCCTCTCACTTCTGTAAACCAAAATGATACTCTTCATTTACACGGAATTAACAGCTTTTACTGATGTGGTTGTACCTATTACTAAAAGAAAAGATTCAGGAAACAAGCAGCAGGTTATGGAATAAAAAGGGAATGAGAGAATATGACCTAAAAATATACAATGAGTATGACTGCCTTGCCAAAGAAACATGTTGTTGCAATGCAGAGTACAATTGATTTTTAGAAGTTAAGGGGGCTTTGGAAAATGAAATCTGTTATATACAAGATGATAACGATAACACTCGGATACAAAACAAGAATATAGTTGGAGTGTGAAAAGTAAGCGACAGAAAGCAGTTTCAAAATCCAGCAAGATAACAGAAAATTCACAATGCATTTGCAACATATTAATTCAAAATAATCTACCATATACCTGTCAAAGATATACTTTTCAATTCTATGTAGAAATTAGATTATTAAACCCTTACCACAGTAAAATAGAAACTTCACTGATTGCAAAAGTAACAGAAGTCAAGCACGTTGCATTTGCCTGCCCACGGCAATAGCACTTTTGTCAGAAGCACCAGTAATGATCTTGAGTTACGCACAAAAGCGGGCTCTGTTAGGGCAACGGACAAAGGCAAATGACTGCAAAGCAAGAGGACTCAACTTCAATTTAACTGTCCTGTAAGGTACATACTAATTAGCTGCAAAGCTATGAAATCCTAGCTAGCATGTTAAGTCTGCTACATGACAGTATAATTTGACTTCTTAAAGGATTATGCAAATTACAACTCATCATTCCATTACACGACTGAAAAAAAGTGACAGCTAATTTATACATAACACACCTTTCAAATCCCTAAGATGTGAAGCACCTGTGCAATACATTTTGCCTAGATTTTCTACTGTATACATTCTTGTTTATTGCACTGTACAGAAGCATATCTAAGAGATTTACTAAAGTCATAGGGGTTTTTATTTGCTTTTTAGCTTTTAGAACACAATCCCAAAGAATTAAACAACATATTTCTGTCCCTGCTGTAGAGGTTTGGCACGCAAGTAGAAGTGTACGGTTTCAACACATGTGTAATTTCTGAATAGCGGGAGAGCACGAGCACTAAATGCACGAGCTAGAGGCAAGACTCACACAGATTTCAACATACTTCTGGTAGGTAGATTCACAGTAGATTCCGTCATATCGGTAGATTTTCCTACATTCTGATTGGTTGGGCAGAGGATGCTGGACAGTTATTCTGTAGAGGCATCAAAAACAGATAGACATGACTAGAGGTTCTCTACAGGTAACTGTAATGCAGGACAAATCAGTATGTTGAAATTGATTTTCTTTTTCAATTAAACCCCTTTCTGATCTCTTTAAATCAACTGCCTTGTGCACATAACATCCAGAGTTTCCACTTTTCAAAATTTGCACTGAGAGTAAACTAAACTTCAGTTCTCCACAAGAACAGTATTTTTTTCCCCCCCATCAAAGAAAAGTGGAAGAGGTAGAGGATTTTATGAACTGAATTGATACGCCACATAGTTTGTGTATATACCATAGGGCTTATAAAATTGATTATTTATTGTTTACTGTTGCAATCCTTCTTCAGGCAGAACATCCATTTATATCAGCTGGGAGTTTGGCTAGACAAAGACCAAATAACCCTCCAATTTAAAATGTCAACAGCAATTCTCACATTTGCACAGAATGAGGATGTTGTGGCATTATGAGGACTATGATTGAAGGTGCTCAGCACCATCTGAATAATGCCATATGTTCGTGGATCGACTGAAAGAAAATGAAAGTGATTGGCAGCAATCAGGAGGTGCGCAGCATCTTGTAAAATCAGGCCCTAAAAGATTTGTCAATCATTCTATTATTCATCCCTCCCCAACTCCCAGTTAGCAGAAAATATAATTTGGCTATAAAAATTCAATGTTGTTTTTAAAATATACTTGGGAATTGCACACAAAACAGTACCCACCAATTTTCTTTTCTTTTTTTTTTTTTTAATCTCCCTCTTCTCTAGAATAAAAACACATTTTTGATGCTTTTGTATCTTCCACAAATTAATACCTTTTTTGCTGTTAATATAATGGTAGTTCACTAGATTAAGTACAAATTATCTGAGAAATTTTACACGTTTTTCAAATGTAGACTGTTAGGCTGTGAATTTTTTAAAAATAAATATTCTTGTCAATATAGAATTATTTTTTATTATTAGTTTTACTGTATTACATCTATATAACTCTAAGCTAGTCTTGTTTTTTTAAAATCACATCTTTGATTCAACAGTAATTTGAGATTGGAGGTTTGAGAAAAAAAGTTAGTATCATTATCCAGCAACAAGCTTTACAAGAAAATGGAAAGTTATGTACTGTGGAAACTGAGGGCCTTCCTCAATAAGACTGCACCTACACAGAGTGGCAAGCGCACACCATTTCATGTCTTAACAGTCCTGGTCCCTTGCTCATTTAAATTGGAAACCTGGTCTGAGCATGCCTCAGCACTGTTTTTGGTCCATGGGAACCCACATGCAGGAGGCAGGAGACAGCTACGTGATGAAGGCAGGACCAAACACCTCCAAATCCCAGGAAATTCCGGCATTCACCAATTAAGGCATCACCAGAGAGACTTATTTACTGTCATACCCAGGGTCTTTAAGTTTGATGCCTAAGCACCGTACACAGTGTATGAGGAAAGCTAAACATCTTACAATGCAATTTGCAACACAAATGCAGGGAACCATGCAAGCTAGTAAAAAAAGAAATCCAGAAAAGGAGAGTTTCTTCTGTGTTGTTTGTGCATGACAGACACACACTTCACTTTGGGTCACCCAGAAATGCCTATGTCAAAGTGAATTCAAGCCTCAAAATCTTCAGTGAACAATCACTTTGGCGGACCCATGCTCCTACTTTAACTACTCCCCCTCCCGCTGCTTTTTTGTTGGTTTTGTTTTGTTTGTTTGTTATTAAACAAGACTAGAAGAAATGCCTGTTTTTACATGGCTTCAGCAAAGACACAGGAGAACTAGGCTCTCCACGCCTCTCAGCCAGAGGAGGTTCAAACATACATTCCCTACAGCTCCAGAGATTACCACAGACTCCTTGATAACAACTATTCTAAAGCAAGGGACATGTTAACTCCTGCTAAAACAATGATACTTTAAAAAAAAAAAAGAAAAAAAAAATCGGGATTCATTGGATGAAAGAGAGAGCCACAGTGAGAACATATTATATTAAGAGTCATTCAAAAATGCATAAGGAGTCCTTGCAAAAACTATCAGAATCCTTCCCAGATGAGTGCCCTCATCACAGGGCTTCAGAATTATGCTCGCTTTTCCATCAGTTCTCTGGCAAAATGAACCTTGAATAGTAATACTGATTATTACTATTACTTGAGTAGTTAAACAAGTGAAGTAGAATATGGATCACTCCGGAAAACCTTTATTCTGAAGTAGTTGTGGCATTCTTCTGGGAAGTGGAAGATGTGGGTTTGAACAACCTTGTGATGAAATAAGTCCTAAATAAGCTTTCACTGCATCAAGCTATTGTAGAATACCTGTCAGCTAGCTTTTGTTTGTTTGTTTTAGTTTTTATGATAAGGGTAGTCCTTGCTCTTTTTTGAAATGGATGACAGACAAACCGAAACACAGGAGGTTCCATCTGAACATCAGAAAACATGTTTTTACTGCAAGGGTGACAGAGCACTGGAACAGGTTGCCCAGAGAGGTTGTGGAGTCTCCACCCGTGGAGATATGTCAAAAGTTGCCTGGACATGGTCCTGGGCAACCCGCTCTGGGTAACCCTGCTTCTCAAACCCAGAAGGGTTGGACAGAAGTTCACTTCCAACCTCAACCATTCTGTAATTCAAGCTCAGGTTAGAGCTTTGGACTGTGAATCACATTCCTACTTTACATCTAGCCAGAACTGGGTGTCACAACCAAAGATGGGGGGGGAAGAGATTAGAATATGGAACTTTTTTTTTTTTTTGAGTGCGGGGAGGGGTGTTTTTTGTTGTGTGTTTTTAACCTAAGCAACATATGAGGCTCTATATACAACATCGCAGCTGCTGTGGACCCTAGTCTGAGGGAAGTAAGTCTTCCTTTGCACTGTATAGGGCTGAGATTCCACTTCAGGAGCCAAGATCCTATGACCTTTTTTGGACCCAGTCCTTACCCAATGCTCACTAACAATTTTGTTTAAAGAGTTATTTTACTCTCTTCCATTCCCCCTCTGCTGCAAATGAATTAATAATAACAATAAAAAAACATATCCCAAAACACAGTCAAATAAAACATCACTGTAAATCTCTTAAAATCCCACTGACTTCATTGAGATTGCATGGGATCTAAATTAGCACAGAATGGGGCCTATTGTGCTTAACCTGAAAAAGCACACAGTCCTGAGACACTATGAAATACAGTTTGAAGTACATGCCGGGTTTTTAACTAAACAGCTACCACCTAGAGCAATGCTTTGAAAAAAAAAAAAAAAAGAAAAATTCTGTATTTTCTTGTATGATGTTTGTCTCTTATTCTTAAGGTTCATTTTAGCATGGTAAGTCTACTTTCGTAAATGGACTTTCATGCTGAATAAAGACTATGTTTATATTTTACGTATTTAAAAGCTGCCTAACACCATCACACCCCTTTGGCCTCTGTCCTATGCCCTATGTACTTTAGCTGTCATTTAATAGATTTACATTTACAATTAATTATCATCTGATAACTATGAGGCTGTGGGTCAGAAATGGGTCAGAAATTAAGACTGCCTCACAGAACAGCTTATTCAGCATTCCTAACAAAAAAAAAAAAAAAAAAAAAAACCAAAAAAACAAAAAAAAAAAAAAACCAACCCCAAAAAAACCCCAAACAACCCAAAAAACATAAAAACAAGTAGCAAGAATTACCGGTTAGGATCCAAAAAACGTTTACCAAGACAGTCAGTCTTAGTTGTTTTATTTTTTTGGTTGGTTCCCCCCCCCCCCAAAAAAAAATACAAATAATTTTAGACAATCTTCACCAAATTAATTTTTCTAACTTGTTTTTAGCACATTATGTCAGCAGACAGAGTATATCTCTAAGGTTCCACATACAAAATTGATTTAGCTCAAGATAAAACTGTATATTGGCTATTTACTCTGGGTACTGTATATTCTTGTTCTATTTTATGCTTTCAAATTGATTTCTTGTATTTTTCTCTGTATTAAAAATTAGAGCACTGAAGAGTATTTGAGTCTGATCAATTTGCAGTGGTTAGCTCACCCCAATTGTAGTTGAGTTTTGGCTGGTTTGAGAAACAAACACACCTATTCTCATATACACTTTTAAACAGTAAAAGATGCCACTTCACGGTAATAAAAGCAAAAATGAGGTTTTGGTCATAACTATCTAACTGTAGTACAAAAGGTTATTTTCCAAAGAAGCTAGAAACATAGCAGACAAAATGCCTACAAACACTGCATGAAACATGGTATTTCACTTAATATTTGTATCCTCTATTCCTTGGGGGGTGTGCTATACGAAGATGATGCTGGGTGCACTCTCACACCTGACCTTGGTTTTTAGAGGTTGCATACTTTCCCTAAAAAGTTCAAAAGCATCACCTCCCATGTGAAAGGATTATAAGCTGCTGTGTTTGCACATCAGACAGCTCATCTTCCTATCTTTATGTGTCACTAAACTCTAGATGGATTCATCATACAACTTGAGGTGGAACTTAAGTGCATTTACATACATGTGGAACGTGTAAGCTATGACTAATTTTAACTCACAGGGCAGAATTTAAATAATTAGTTACAAGAAGTCAAACTAAGGGAAAAAAGGAGGAAAGAGATGGTTAGAGGCAGAGTAGTAAATTGTTCCATTTTTGCAGGTAATCTAAATGCAAACTAGAAGCAACTTATCATGAGAATGGATTTTCCACCATCTGGTCAAATAACAGGGGATTTGTCTAGTGGCAAGCAAAGAATGGAATGATGTGAGAAAGATTAGCGGGCAAGTCCTACAGTTGGCTAAAATGTATTTTGTGCAAACAAGAACAGATGACGCCTTAACAATTACACCTGTCAAAAACTCCAGAAAGCAATCCATCTCTGAACAGCCCAGTTGAAAACAGGCTAGTTCATAACAAAATGAATTTTTTTAAACAATTGCCAGCCATAACAGTTTGATGCATGACAAGCTTAGGAAGTCGCGTTCCACGTACAACTGAAACCTTAACTAACTGGACCCTGCTTTTCTCAGATAAGTAAGATATTAAACTGTTAAAATAAAATAAAAAAAAAAATCTTAAGTGAAGCAATGCAAATAACTAACAATCTTGGAAAGCAATAAAATTCAGAGTTAAGGTTGACATCTAGGTAGAGTATCTGTAATTCCAGTATGACCTATGTGAATTGGTACAATAAGGCTCTTAGTAAAATGCCCTTTTTTTGTGGGAGTCAAAAATACCAGATAGTACCTTGACTGGCACGTCTTGCACAGAATTAGGACAGTTCCTAGAATTACAGTTCTTTCTAAATATAGATATGAAGCCTTAAAATTACTACCCTATATACATCCTGCCAGGAGGGAGAATTCTAAGTAATAATGTTTTCTGTAGAGATCTGATTTCTTTCTTCAGAAAAAGATATAATTGTAAGGTGCAAGAATATTTTACACCAATTCCAAGGTGACTTTCTTTAAAATTAATTCTGATTATATAGGTGCCTAATGTTTCAGCATCCAAACTTGACATTTACTAATACTTTAGTTTTTAAAAAGATCATAGTTCCCTGCAGAAGATTGAGAATATAGCTCATATATCTATTCAGATGGGATGGTCAAATAAGACTGGCCCAGCATTAATCTTTTTGTATTGTTTGGTCTCTGGCTTTCAAATATTCAAGCAGAACTTGTTACTTCATTCAGCAAAGTTAACAAAGGGATTTCATCGAAGAGTTTATAGAAAGTCATAGAAAGACAATCAAGAAAATAAGTTTTTGTCCATTTAAGTCTATAGTCTTCAAAGAATGACAGTAAAGTTATTTAAGGTGAATTAGGTACACGAGCAAAGCATATATCAACGACATCAAAGAACCACAGACATACATTCTTCTCATTGCTATTAGCCATTTAACTTTCAGCTGAAGTCCATACACTTACTAAAATCAGGATTTCAACAGAGGAAAAAAAAAAGTTTTGAAAGAGATTGGCTTTTTGGTCCCATATCCCCATCCTCTATACCACAGATGCAAGTTCAAAGGTAGCAGCCCAATACACAGGCCTGATTTCTCATTGTGATTGAAAATTCTAAGATTTAGTAATATTTGTATTTATTAGATGTTAGGAACCGGACTACTCCTCTTGTTCTTTTTTAATATACATTGTATATCACCATGATATTCAACAACTAGCCAAATATAAACAATTTGTCCATATAATTTTTGTAGCAGCATTACACCTCTTTAAGATGATGATTGTCCTCTTCCTTGAAAGAAAGACAGATCAAACATCCAAGCTGATTTTTTTTAAATTGTGTTGGTTGCCTTTCCCCCTGCCCCCAACCCAATGTATTGCTGCTAGCAGACTCTAGGCAAGGCAAGTCAGAGATGAGCTGGAGGGGTTGCTTTCTTCTTCCTCTTAAAAGAGCAGGGAGGTAATTTGGGGTGGTTATTCATCTATTTTGAATTTTCTGTCTTGTGAGAGAGACAAAGAATAGCATTTTGCCACTCTTCATATTCAGATGGGCCAGAAGAACAGCTATTGAGCAAATGACCCTGAGCATTATATGTATGCTATTGGTCTAAGACAAAGCTAGGTCTCGGGCTCCCTGTTGTCCTGGTATGGATGAGAGCTCACTAAACGCAACATGGACAACAGGGAAAGCCATCAAGATGGCAATATGAAAAATCTGCTTGGCTCTTGAGCATTCTTGGGGAGACGTGGTAGGCTGTAGCAAATCTCCCCCCCGCCTCATTTTGGCTGCATAACTGTGGTAAGGTTCAGATCTGGTGCTTACAGTTAAATCTGGTCATTTAATTTCCAGACACTGAAACATTTTTCCCATGAAATATTTGAAAATAAGCCAGAAATTGTGCAAGATATACCTTTCTTTTCTTTAACTTTGGTCCTCTCTTCTAAGAATTCCCAGATAATTCTTGGCAGAGATCAAGGGGCTACGTTTAATCCTATGATTCTAACACACCATTAATTTCTGCTTCTTTTCCATGCCTGCACAGATCAACATAATTTTTTCAAGTTCGTAGTAGTAACACAGGCTTGGTGTTGGAAGCATTTTCTGTGTAGTAAAGCTCTTGTATTCAGGGATTCACCTCCTAATCAGCAAGAGTAGCATGAATTAGAGTTTCCTCCCTCAGAATTGAGAAATTTCTTCGGAATAGCTTATCTCCTCTGTTCTTACCCTGCAAATATCAGCACAGTAACGTTGCTTCCAGAGGAGAAAGTTTTCAATGAAAAAACCTTAGGGATGAAGAGTGTGAGGGCTCAGATTCAGACAGCCCTAGGCCTCAGTTTTCAGAGACAGTTGGTCACTGGGAAACATAAGACTTGCATGTCAATGAAGCTGTAAAAGTCTGGTTCAAGGTTTCTAATTACTGTGAAATTTATTTTTTTTTTTTTAATGAACAGTAAATCATTTTGTTAGCTTTTTCTATTTTGTATGTAAACTTCAGAATTTTAGAACTTAAATGACATCAGCCATTTGGAAATAGAAGAGATTACAGAAACTCAGATGTACTTAAAATTTCCAAAAAATTTGTCTGCATCTTTGCTTTAACCTCTGGCCAATTTTTCCCCTATATTACTTCAGCCTTCCCCATATCCTCTTTCCTCACTTTCTTATTTCTCTCATTTTTGTGCAGAGACAGCTTTAGAATGAGGTCCTACCACTTTTTTTTTTTTTAAGCTACTCATGAGTAACTTTAACAGTAGTTAATTTTAAAAAAGAAAGTATGAATATAAGTATTTTAAAGCTGAGGTTAAGATTATTAGAGAAGTGCCTCCAGTTAGTAATTGGCTCATATCTACCTTAACATACCTCGTTCTATCACTTTTTTTTTTTAATTTTTTGAAATTGTTTACATAAAGATCATCAGGGACCTCTGTCTAGGAGACAAGAGACACAAAACACTTGGACAGTTTCTTACATAGGAAGCTTAGCACCTGCTTACAAGTTAAGTAGTTGAATAGTTTTGTAAGTCTTGTCTTGGGTCCTTTACAACTACAAACATCTGCAGCTGAGAAAGATTGTGAGGTGAAACCCAAGGTCACCAAGCAGGTCAGTATCAGACAGAAGTGAAGTGAGGTCTTGAATTCCCAACCCTTGGTTCATCCCCTGCTGAAATGGTGAATTGTCCTCAATACTTCAACAAATGTCAAATCCTTTCTGAATCTCCCTACATTTTTGATATCAAAGATGTAGAGGGCAATGAAATTCAATAATGAATCATTAAGCATAGGGAGGGAGGTTGAGTACATTTTTGTATTCTTAAATTGTCAACTTTGACTTACTTTATATCTGCTTGCATCTCCCATCATAAACATAGTAAATAGGAGCATTCAGTGTATGTGTGTGTGTGTATATATATATCTCTGTTAGTATTTTGTAAGGCGTTCGTTTCTATCTTATTTCTCTTGATACTTACCCAGTCTGTTCAGCCTCTTCATGTTAAACACAATTTTTGTTGTTTCAGACTAGCTCTATTTTTGCTATATCTCTTTCTCACAGTGATCAGAACTGAACACATTATTCAAGTGATGTCACACCATCGATCTATATACCACAATATACTTGTTGTAATGCTCACACTATAGCATAATTAGATGCATCTGCAATACTATTTTCTATCCCGTCCTTCCACACAGCTTAACGTTTTGTTTGCTTTTATGTTTAGTGTTACACACTAAAGCAAAGATTTTCACTGAGCTGCCCACAGTGACACCCAGGCATATTTCCTCTAGGTTATAGTTAATTTAGAACCCAGCAATGTGTATGAGTAGTTCAAATTGTTTTTTCCAATGTGCACTACGTTTCATCTGTCAGCAATGAATCATTTGCCATTATGCTGCCTGTTAGCTCAGTGAGGTGCCTCAGAAGTCCCTCACAGTTTCTTCTAATCTCTACAAGACTAAGCAGAAGCGAGCTTCTTCCCTATCTTATTCCCTTTTTTAAAAGGCTCATAAATGTATTAGTTCTTCTCAAAAAAAATTTCTAATGGGGGAAATTTTCAGAAACTTTTGTCAGTCAGAAATATCACACCATTTTTTCCTCATTCCAATTAATATTTGATAACAAATTTCTAATAGATTAGAAAGGCACCGTTTTCAAGCATAGGAGTTGTTCTTGTTTCTTCTATACATTTAAATTCTAAGCAATGTTTTTTATTTTCAAATAAAATGTGAATGTTTTATTGTAAAGTGGACAAAAAAATGCTTTTAAGTTAGTTTTAATCATAGTGTTACTGGGATAAGCGAAGTATTTTTTTAAATTCTTGGACCCTCATTTTGCCATTGTTTTGGCAAAGAACAGAAGCAGTAGCAGAACCAGACCCGTAGGCTTAAATGCAATCTTCAGTCCATAATTTAAGAGATGTGATTAGAACTGTGGGTTTCATCCCCTGATGAAATGAGGGGGGAAAAAAAACGGCTGCTGATGCTGTAAGACCTGCCCCCACAGGTTGAAAGTCCATGTCCTCAGTGCCCCAATATATACAGTGTTTTTTTGGCTGGTGGGTTCACGTAGTTACTACTTATCCATTTCCGCTGACAGGATTTCCTAGGACAGCATGATGCAGGGAGGTCTTATGCAGAGCTCTGCAGAAAACAGGGGCAAACACTGTCAAGTACTAAAGTTTTCCAAACCGCTCAGACAAGGGGATAGGATTTGTCTGGTTTAGCAGGTTGATCTCTCAAATTATTTTTTTTTCGTTTTTTAAAAAACATTAACAGTTTGCCTCCAAAACCTTTACATGAGCTTCATGCTGTCATTTTGAGGTTTCTGTTTCAGGAACAAAAAGTAAACACGTATAATTCATAAGTAATATCTCGACACATGTATTCTATTCATTATAACAATTAAATTTACAGAGGTAGGGAATATGCTTTGAGAATAAGCTTCCTGAAGTTTGACTTGGGCTGAAGCCAAAACATTTCAGGTTTAGTACTCAGGAGTATTATTTAGAAGATAAATTGTTTGATATCAGATTTTGGGAAAGGTAGAATTAGCATCAAGTCTTGCTGCACAGTAATTCATTGGAGGGAACATATACCGTATTACTTTCTTATGTTCACAATAATAATTAAAAAAAATCTCTGACTAAGGGAATTTAACTTTAATAAAATGTTTGAAAAAATGCTGCTTGAGAGTATTCCACGAAAGGAAAAAGTGATAAATACTCTCCACTTTATTTTTAGGTTAGCATACTATTGTGCTGCTCCAAAAAGATTTTGAGCACTACAGTGTCTTATAAATCTCTCACCATTAAAACTGATTATTCCTATGAATGGGAGAACCCTATTATTGACCTTGACCTTCTGATTGACAAGAGTAGTTCTTGAACCACTGTGTGGTAGTTCCTCACAAGATACACTCTCACAGCAAGATTACACTCAACTAAGACTGTGTTTACAAAGAGACAAACAGCAGCAGCAACATGGAAATACGAGCTACTGATTTTCCCTTTGCTTACTTGGAGCCTAAGTTTATGCAGAAGCTGAACCTAGGCCTGTAGCACTACATGTGCAGAAATGTGCATGCACACCATTCCCATACACACAACTGAATGGGAATCGACTCCTAAGTAACAAAAATTCTCCCTCACGTTTTGCACGTCCAACTTCCATTATGGGTATGTAAATACGATTTTTATGCAACAGCATAAGCAACCGTATCACCTTGTGTTTGTTTGCAGATAAGTGAATGGGGATATTATTCCTTGAAACTACACTACTGCGCACGTACCTATTCTTTAATACTGGGTTGAGCTGAATATATTGATATGTCACTTCATCCACGTTTAGAGTACAACATATTTTAAATGACTTTTAAAAACAAACAACTAACAGATCAATCTAAAATTAATGAAAGTAAGCCTGGAGTTGTACAGGAAACCATAGATGTCATTTAGCAGTCAAAAGGATGATGTTGATGTTAAGGAATAAGTGATCTTGGTAACTAGTGCTCAAATATAGAAACTCATTGCCTATTGCTGACTTGGACCTATTCTGAAAGACATCTTTTTTGATATACACTTCATCGTGAACAATGAGTGAAAACATAAGGCAATCTAAATGTATTAATGGAGAGAAAACAGCTGGTGGCACTGAAAGCCTCAGAGAATAATGCAGTAGAACTTTTTTAAGAAGCATTTCAACTTGCTTAGAAGGGGAGAAGAATAAAAAAAGCTTCCCAGCAGTGCCACCTGTTTATTTTATTTTTGATTCCCAGTTATCCGATTCTTATGAGCCCATTTAGGCACATTTTAAGAGAACTCTTACAAAAGTTTGATTTTTTTTTTTGTTGTTGTTGATTGGTTTGTTTGGGGTTTTTTGCTGTTTTTTGGTTGGTTGGTTGGTACTACTACTGGACAGTGATACTGCATTAGTAAGGATGTCTTGAGTCTCTACGTTACAACGATATGACTACATTTTGGAAATGCGGCAAGTTTTTACACACCTTAAGTTCTCCAAATAAAGGTGATGGTAATGGTAAAACTCGAACACTATAAAGATCACTGGAAATTGTTCCAAACAGATATCAGTAAACAAACGAATATTATTTCGGTAACATACTACTTAGTCTGACACTAGTGATTCACAACCACTGTTATGTTTCCTTGTATTATACAGACACTATTATTATACATCTCTCTCTTCCCAGATTCTGGTGATATAAGGGATCTAAGCTGATAACTGCCAGAACGAATACATGAAGGAGCAATAAAAGAATGCGATTATTTACATAGTTAAGTATTGTTACAATATATATAGAGAGCAATATTCTCTCTTACTAATTTCATTGTAAACAGTTCCATAAATAAGTGAAATCCAGATAGTACATTTATCATTACAGGGTTTAGCACTGCTTAGTAAACTATATTATGTTGAAAGCTGATTTTTACTTCAATGCCAAGATTGCTCCAGTCACATTTTTGTTTTGCGGACAAGAATGGCAAAGGAATACTCCATTAAGAGACATCAATTTCATAACAAAAATCTGTGGATATCCTATTTCCTACCACAAAATTTTGGAAAGATGAATGCTTATCCAGCAGTTCACGCAGCTTCTTGATTTCAAAGCCAGCAAAGGCTATTAAAGTAATCTAGCTAACAGCACAATAGACTTCTTGGTGCAAGCATAAACGCCCATTATATCTTCAATTTGTCTTTGCTTTCAGTAATCCTCTGGTAAATCATGCTCATAAATATATAAATAAATCTTCAAAATGCTGTTATTTCGTGGGTCACTATTAGTTAGTAATCAGGAATGCAGAATGTATTTCCCCTCTGTTTTGAATTTTTTCTTTTTAAGCAAAGGATTGTGTTTTGCTTAGTTTTGCAACAGCTTTAAGACATCTTAGTTCAAGAAACAGTCCCCTTCCTTTGAATGTATGCATCATCCAGTACGTTTTTTTCCTTTGAAAATTCAATTGTTAGTTAAAAAAAAAAATTAATAATTGTATCGTATCAGCCAGTGATAAAGAAAAATGTGTTTCCCCTTAAAAATAGCAGGAATAGTCTTCTGAAGCATTTGCTACATTTCTCCTCTTCCATAACAACATAAACTTCATCTGATATGTTTAGGAACCAAACTCCTGCATCTCCTCAGTGAGGAATTATCCTGGCTGCATATATACTGTACATGCTATTGAAAATGTTTAATAATAGAACACCATGCACTTTCATGTAATTCGTAATTAGAAGATGANGGGGAGGAACAACCCAAAAGCACACAACAAAACCACCAACCAAAAGCTACAAAACTTGTATAAGAGTAGGTCTATTGCCTCCCAGCTTAGTATATACAAATGTTACCTCAAACCCAGAAAACTGTTATAGGTGAAGTCTACTAACAAAACTGTACTTTGTTCCAATATTCATGCTGCTGAAGACAACTGTATACGATATTCCTATCTTNCTACTGCGCACGTACCTATTCTTTAATACTGGGTTGAGCTGAATATATTGATATGTCACTTCATCCACGTTTAGAGTACAACATATTTTAAATGACTTTTAAAAACAAACAACTAACAGATCAATCTAAAATTAATGAAAGTAAGCCTGGAGTTGTACAGGAAACCATAGATGTCATTTAGCAGTCAAAAGGATGATGTTGATGTTAAGGAATAAGTGATCTTGGTAACTAGTGCTCAAATATAGAAACTCATTGCCTATTGCTGACTTGGACCTATTCTGAAAGACATCTTTTTTGATATACACTTCATCGTGAACAATGAGTGAAAACATAAGGCAATCTAAATGTATTAATGGAGAGAAAACAGCTGGTGGCACTGAAAGCCTCAGAGAATAATGCAGTAGAACTTTTTTAAGAAGCATTTCAACTTGCTTAGAAGGGGAGAAGAATAAAAAAAGCTTCCCAGCAGTGCCACCTGTTTATTTTATTTTTGATTCCCAGTTATCCGATTCTTATGAGCCCATTTAGGCACATTTTAAGAGAACTCTTACAAAAGTTTGATTTTTTTTTTTGTTGTTGTTGATTGGTTTGTTTGGGGTTTTTTGCTGTTTTTTGGTTGGTTGGTTGGTACTACTACTGGACAGTGATACTGCATTAGTAAGGATGTCTTGAGTCTCTACGTTACAACGATATGACTACATTTTGGAAATGCGGCAAGTTTTTACACACCTTAAGTTCTCCAAATAAAGGTGATGGTAATGGTAAAACTCGAACACTATAAAGATCACTGGAAATTGTTCCAAACAGATATCAGTAAACAAACGAATATTATTTCGGTAACATACTACTTAGTCTGACACTAGTGATTCACAACCACTGTTATGTTTCCTTGTATTATACAGACACTATTATTATACATCTCTCTCTTCCCAGATTCTGGTGATATAAGGGATCTAAGCTGATAACTGCCAGAACGAATACATGAAGGAGCAATAAAAGAATGCGATTATTTACATAGTTAAGTATTGTTACAATATATATAGAGAGCAATATTCTCTCTTACTAATTTCATTGTAAACAGTTCCATAAATAAGTGAAATCCAGATAGTACATTTATCATTACAGGGTTTAGCACTGCTTAGTAAACTATATTATGTTGAAAGCTGATTTTTACTTCAATGCCAAGATTGCTCCAGTCACATTTTTGTTTTGCGGACAAGAATGGCAAAGGAATACTCCATTAAGAGACATCAATTTCATAACAAAAATCTGTGGATATCCTATTTCCTACCACAAAATTTTGGAAAGATGAATGCTTATCCAGCAGTTCACGCAGCTTCTTGATTTCAAAGCCAGCAAAGGCTATTAAAGTAATCTAGCTAACAGCACAATAGACTTCTTGGTGCAAGCATAAACGCCCATTATATCTTCAATTTGTCTTTGCTTTCAGTAATCCTCTGGTAAATCATGCTCATAAATATATAAATAAATCTTCAAAATGCTGTTATTTCGTGGGTCACTATTAGTTAGTAATCAGGAATGCAGAATGTATTTCCCCTCTGTTTTGAATTTTTTCTTTTTAAGCAAAGGATTGTGTTTTGCTTAGTTTTGCAACAGCTTTAAGACATCTTAGTTCAAGAAACAGTCCCCTTCCTTTGAATGTATGCATCATCCAGTACGTTTTTTTCCTTTGAAAATTCAATTGTTAGTTAAAAAAAAAAATTAATAATTGTATCGTATCAGCCAGTGATAAAGAAAAATGTGTTTCCCCTTAAAAATAGCAGGAATAGTCTTCTGAAGCATTTGCTACATTTCTCCTCTTCCATAACAACATAAACTTCATCTGATATGTTTAGGAACCAAACTCCTGCATCTCCTCAGTGAGGAATTATCCTGGCTGCATATATACTGTACATGCTATTGAAAATGTTTAATAATAGAACACCATGCACTTTCATGTAATTCGTAATTAGAAGATGACTACAACTGCATTATTTAAAATCAAGCCTTTGTTATCAGCACCAGTTTTAGACAGAAGCTGAGAATCATTTGTGAGCTGTGGCAGACCCAGACTGTTCAAAGCAATTGCTGTTCAGCATGAAAGCTGCAATGGAGGTCACAGAACAGGTCAGGAGGAAAGATAGTGTATCGATTTCACACCAGGAATAGAGGCGAAGCGAGGGCCCACTGTTGCTGCATGTGATGTATTTCACTTCAGTTTAAGGCACATTTCATTCCAATTCAAGAGGGGGTGGGGAGCAAAGGGCGAGTGGATTTCACACTGAATCATGATGAATTCTGGACTCGTGTATTCCAGTAAATATCTCCTTCCTGACATTAAGTATTTCTATAGCAGAGTGAATACAATGGAAATTAGACTGCAACCAGGTAGCAGAAGAGGGCTCCGGGGGCGGGGGG
>VYXH01004876.1:894277-959020 GCA_013397275.1 Burhinus bistriatus
TTAAGTATTTACTGAGTGTAAAAGGATCAGCCTTAGACCCTTTCAATGAAAATGATAAATGGTCATATTGCTTGTGTATTAATTAATACTAACCCCTCTCTGGATAACAAAAAAAAAGGCAAGGAAAAAAAAAAAACACAACAAGAAAAACCTCAAGCCTTTACGGACCAAATATACATGCTTTTAAGCAAAGTGAGCCTGGCAGGTGGGTGTGTTCCAAGTAAGCTGCACTGACGTTTAACTTTCTATACCGAAACAACAACATGAAAAAAATGAAACTCAATCAAGTGCAAAGCATTAAATTGCATCTTCTACTTGTAAGATGCTTTTACCAAAACATTCAGCCACTTTAGCAACAATCTCATCCAAACTACAGTATATGGAGTAAATGGTGTGAATAGAAACTTTCACTTCTACATTAGACATTTTCACAGATTGACCTAAAACACAGTGAGCTTCTGCACAGTCGACTTAATCCCTAGAGGAGAAGAAAACTTCCTAGAAGCATACCTTTACAACGCTGCCTCTTAATCCACACCACTTGCAATTTGCTTGGGTTGTTTGTGGTGGGGTTTTTTTGGTTTCCTGTTTTTTAAAAACAAGGATTCCAAAACCCAACAGATCTCAGTTATACAAAAATAGAACAGTCACAGACTTCTTTTGAGAATGTAAGAATTCCATCCCTGCTGCAACTACTACAAAAGGAGCAAATATAGACCCCTAAAAGCATAGACAACAAATGTATTTGGGAAATGTCCACAGATGTCGCTTTCATATGAACTGTTTGCCCAAGTGAGAAAAATCTCCAAAGATAACACTTTTAAACCTCACCAATAATACCCTTTCTAAAAAAGGGTAAAAATCAGTTTTGGTTATTTTTAATTACCTTTTTCAGCTTTATTGGCTTCTGGTTTTTTCCACTACCTTCCTAACCAGCATTCCATATTAAATCATAACAAGTTTATTAAAAAGTCAGTGCTGAACTGAACATATTAAAAACCACAAAAAACCCCATACAAAACACCCACCAAACCTGCCCCCCTCCCCCCAGATTCACATGTAAGCAACTCAAGTCCTGAAAAGAACTGTGTGGCCTGACAGTTTGTACTTTCTGTAGAGGATTACTAAGGATTATATGTAATTAGCCATAATTGCACATTATTTTTCCACAGTTTAAAAAAGGAGGACAACCAATATGGATTCTTTCTGGTTTCAAATAACATTTTGTCCCTTGAATCTTAACAATAATTTTAATTTTGCACTAAAAAATGATTATGAAAAAACTTCTGGGATTTCCACTGAGTACAAGTAGCAAGACTCAGTTCAGAACCGATATCAGAACAACTGATCACAAAGACAATGCTGCAATTGCTGTCTGCTTGCTTAATGATGACTTAAAATGAACTGGTTTTCTGTTAGAGCAAAACACTCATGGATTTGATGTTTTGGAAAAAGGACTGTAAGATAATATTTTTAGTATTGTCATCTATTGAAAGCATAGAGGGTACTATTAGACCTTCCAATCCTGAGGGAATAAACACTTTAGTATTGTGTAATTCAAGGGTGAGAAGGTTGTGAACAACGGTTTTGAAAATATATTTTAGGTCTTCTAGTTTTAGAAGAGGCATTTAAAAACAAAATGCTTTTTTGGATGCCTTGGCACAAGAGATAAAAAAAAAAAGTAAAGAAAAACGTGAAATGCAAGCAACATACTTTTTATGTGATATTAAAGAAAACAACGCTGATTTAAAGAAAAAAGCAGCGTATCTTTCACATTTTGTGTCCTAAGTAGGTTTAAGTACTGCCTATTACTTGTCAAGAATTCAATAGCAAATAGAAACTTTCCAGGTTGACGTGCTGGGGCAGAGCAAGGTCATTCTTTAAAGCATTTGCTCCCTTGAGAGGAAAACCTGGAAGGATGCTGTTTGAGCAATTTATACCAGGCACAGCAAGTCATTAGATGCCTGTGCTGCAAGTCTGCCATGATCCTGATTCCACAGCCATATGTGGTTACCATGGTGGGAACCAGTTCTAAAAGCCTGTAAGTCAAAGGAGCGCAGAGGTATGTATTTTCTTCTCAGTGTGCTGAGTGGTTATAGGCACTGTAAATCTTTCACGGAATAGCAAGAGAGCAGAAAAGAAAAGGAGCATTAGGCAGATGAACATCACACATTGTTGTTCGAAGAAGTAAATTTTCAGTTTTGGAGGGGAAGACATGATTGTGAAGGGGAAAAAAAAATAAAATCAATTTTCAGGTAGGAAAATACTCTTTCTGGTTGGTGTTTTAAAGAGAATTTTTCTCCTGATTCAGTTTGACTTCTAAACAAAAACCAAACAATAAGTAATCCCACAGCATCTGTGTGTAAATACTGTATCGTTCATTTTCTCCTTACAAGTTTTTCTAGAGCGAAGAGAGTCCTATTTTAAATAGCCAAAACAATACAATTCCTGAACTGTACTTTGTAAAGACTTAAAAACTCAGCATTTTCTGAAAATCCAGCCATCCAGAAGGAATATACGAGTCTGCAAGTAACTCCCGTTTCCAGGAGAAGATTACAAAAGGATGCAACAGATGTCTAGCTTTCAGATATATAGCAAGCAATACACAATGCAGATTTGCTTACACAGAACATGATCTTATTCTATTTATATGGGCACAATTTCACGTCTAACACAGACCTACATGTCTGAAGATGAACAGAAGTGAGTCTATTAAGTGCATACTCCCGATATGCATGTCACATGTAGCACTATCTAATGCTTACTTTTATTTTCACTGTAGATTAGAAATGACACAAAAACCAGAAGTGCTTTAGCCAACAAGAACTGCATCCGGGCTAGTCCCACTCCTCCTCCTCTCAGTGCTTCAGTGATCTAAGGTGACACACATTCCTCTACTGGCTATCCCCAAGGACAGCCCTATCTCAGATGTCTCAGCCTAGGCAGATGACTTCTCCTTTTAGCATGGACTGCTTCACTGACCAGTTCAGAGTCCTTCCTGTGCCTCTGAACCATACAAAAAAAAAAAGAGAGCTAATCCTCAAGTTTTGGGCCAATTTTATCCTCCCCCCACTTGCTGAATGCAGTTTGCTGCGTGCAGGTTTAGTATATGTCTGAAAAAGAGGAAGCTCAGGAATATAACTCTGTGTGTGTAATATATATAAAATTATTATTTTTAACTCTCTAACTTCATTACAGAATCTTTACATTTATATACAAGCACAATGTAAGTGACTTACTATTTTATAGCCTTCTCAAAATACTCTCCTGTAACATCTGAATTTGTCCCTTTAGCTTAGGGAGCTATGTGAACAAATTTAATATACTCGGAGGACATCCTGCATTTCTTGTAAATTTGCATCCCAATTCTCACATATTTTTAACATTGGGAAATACATCAAGCTAAAATTCTATGGAAAAAAATCCCTTAAGAAGACAAAATTAATCCATCAGACTCATTAATGCAAGCAAGAGTAGAAAAATCAAGCAAGGACATCACCATCACCTGTACACTAACCAATGAGCTTTGGTAATAGCCTGTATTAAGCAAGAGATGTGCTACTGTATTTTAAAAGGGGGCACAAGGCGTTCCTCAATCACACTGCTTCTTAACTTTCTTGAGCATTTTTTAGCCAAACAGTATAGCATTTCTGCACTCTACATTTACTTACCTCCATCCTAAAATTCCAAATGGGAAAGAAAAAAACTATGATTTCTAGGGATGGTGTCTTATCTACATCAAACATCGGCTCTATCTATGTGTAACTATATATGCTTTTCACGATAGGAAAGCATGAATGCTTTTGTCCACATAAAGATTATACAATTACATCTCTAACATCGAAGGGTCTTAAAATAAACCATATATGCGACCAGTTTAAACCCTAGGACACACACAAAGGAGAGCAATGTACCCTAACAAAAAATTATATTCTAACCTATATATGAGCATTAAGATACTGGTATTAAATTTTCTGACAGAAAATTAATTGCCTTTTAAAAAGCCACTGCATTCCTACAGCTACATTCTTGATCTAAACGCATGGTCAAAGTTCCACTGAAACCAATAGCACAACACATGCATTAAATGAGGACCCACAACAAAGTCGTCATTTTGTTAAAAGGTAAAATTTATACCACACTTCTAGCAACACATCATTCGGAGCTTCTTACTTCAAAAAAAACCTGGGAGCCCACCAGCACATAATGAACTACCACAACTGCCTCACACGTCAGAGTATATGTTTCACTTTTCTCTTTGTCCAAAACACACCCATGGCCAGAAAATAATGTCTCTAGCGTGTTTGTTACGAGGTGTCTACACATGTAGAAGCAGTATGTATGCATATACATGCATGCACCTTTAAAGCATTATTATAAGCCTTCCTTTCCAGTATTATTAGCAGCTGCTTGCATATGTGTAACTTCTTGTCCAGAGTGACAGCTGTATTTTCGCCTGTTTTGACATTGAGTCTGATCTGGGTGAATAGCTCATATCCATTAAAGCGCTATTACAACACTGAATGACTGCCAGAATACTTCCTGATCAATTTTAAAAGCCAGCTAGCTGTCATCATCTAATCGCAACAGCAGAAAACAAATCTTTGGGGAATAAAACAAGATTTTAAAACATTTTTAAAAAGCAGGGTATTAAGTCTAAAACCTCCAAACTATTTAAGTAAAAATCACAAGCTGCAGCAATATCTAGGTAAAAATCTCAGCACTTTGAAAACCCATATACTTGTTACTGACAAGCATTCTAAAGTAGTCTCTAAATCTACCTTTTCAACAATCTCTGGAGTTTGAACTCTTGCCATTACATAACTTAATAAAGCAGCACTGAAAACAATCACCGCAGAGTGTGATTGTGCTCACCATTAAATTTAGTTCTATAAAATTTTAGACTGAATTCAATCATCTTTCTGTCTTTGGTTGAATGGCTGAAACCCAATGTGCGGGTTCAACTCCTCACTTCTGAATAGCTTTACAATATGCATATTTTTAAGCTGCAGTACAAACACCATTTCAGACTTTCATTTATCAAGCATACTTGAAAGGCTATATAACTCACAAAGACAGTTAAGACCACTTGAAGAGAAGGCACAGTTGGCACAAGGTTGGCACAGCTTTAAGAGGGCCTACAGCAGTGCTGTATTTGTAATACAGCACATTACAAGAACCAAAAAATGGGTTGCGAGAAGTGACATGTTCTATATGAAGGACGTCTAGCAAGTCAACCATGCGATGCCCACGTGCACGCACACTGACTCGTCAACATATAGATGACTTTTTCATTTGTCCCAACTACACTGTTTTCTCACCAACACTGTGCAGCTCACTGCTTTGCTGTGTGGTCAGTCTGTTTTGATCAGTGAAACAGAAAACACCAACCACCTGAATGAAATACTGCTCCATCAAAATATATTCACGAAACCAGCTCAAAAAAGTGGACCCACCATCTACTCCACAAATGCCCATAATTTGCCTCTAAAAATGACACTCTGCACTTGTCATTGGGAATATGCCATGAATTAAAAGTGCTTTGAAGAGCTTCTCCTCTATCTCTAACCTGGAGCTGAAACAATATCAAAAAAGCAATAAAACACCGCAACAAAACAAACTCACTCCACCGCAAAAAAAAAAAAAAACCACAAACCAACAAGACCCACACACAAAACCACAACGCACCAAAACCCACCAAACCTCACACACACACACAAAAAAAACAACAACAAAAATCCAAAACCAACCAACCAAACTACAAAATACCATCACAAGAACCAAAAACCAACCAAGCTGCACTGACCATATTCTTACACCAGCTAAGACTGTCAACATGCAGACTTGCATCAAAATAACCGAGTAACAACAAAGTCTACTCTTTCAGTTGTGGCTCCCATATAAACAAACTCTATGCTTATGAAGTTATAAAACTTAATTAGAAAGTTGCATTACTGCCTGCCCAAAATAATGCAATTTGACAGTTTACAATACGATAATCCTTAAGAAATCTTTAATGTGTTATCCTAGCCAAAGTGCTCATGACATGAAACCTCTCTGTATGTAAAATAAGAAACTAGAGGATTAGAGGGGCTTCTGTAAACACAGGTACAATATTATAGAAGAGTGATAATTCAGTTCTGAAAATAAATGCTGGAGACGTTTGTACAGAATGCATGTCTTAAGACCTTACTAGATTCATAGCATCTCAAAAAATGCAAACTGCAAATGAACAAACTTTGACAGTGACTGCTGGCTTTAAGGGACAACAAATGCATTTTCAGAGAAGCCAGAGTGACAATGTACTTACAATTTAATAAAAGGAATCCCCCCACCTCAGGCTTTGGTTCAACCCAAACCAGTGGACAGAATCTAAGTAAAGAATTTCAAATTTATTAAAATAAAAATATAAATAAACTGTTCAGATGTACACTTAAAAAAACCCAAAGAACTTTGTTTTGTATATTGTAAACATTTAGTTGTAAAACTAATTTGTGTCTATGCCTTAGGTCTAGGATAAGGCATTCTGATATGAAGTACTAGCTAGCATGATGTCAGCTCCATTAGAATATATGACTACATTTTCCTGTTGTGGTTTATATATTTAGTAGGGAGGATCCTCATTTCCAAGTAGGTCCTCTGACTTTATGAGAATAGTAATAACCTAAAGCTGGAAAATAACATTTTTCTATGACAAGTGGCTAGGAACATTTGTGTTAATGTTAAAAAAATGCATTCCATATTAATGTATTATATATTATTAAGAGATCTATAACTAGCTTATATATTTTATACCATTTATATGTCTATTTTTTTTATTAATAAAATGTACATTATTAAAACTTAGCTTAGGAGGATAACGTGTTTATTAACTGTTGATAACTCTGGATAATAGCACCAGCGATAAGTAGTGGCTGCATTAATAACTACAGCAGGAAAGGACTACTGGGAATCTGCATGTTTGCAAAAGGATTCTAAACAGCTAATATGTACAGATTACTACAAAGTGCTGTGCCTGGAAATACACATTGTCTTGTAACTTGACATCAGTAATGCTGCCCATTAAAAAAAAACATTATAACACTTCCATAATTTAAGGCTTCTCAAGATCTTATTCTGTTAACTGCAAAAATTTCTGCAGCTATCTTCTTACAGTGCCAAAATTATCATGGGTTTTCTGTCAATGTGATTATACACTAGAAAAAAGAGAAATCATAAAACTGACTAAGAGGCTGAAGAAAACTGATGCCCTTGCCTGGTGGGGGGATCCAAGACACTGCCAACCAGGATGGTCCAATTATGTAATAGAAATCAGGTCTGGAACTCAGCGTGAACTAGCTAAGTCAGCTAGTTAGGAGTTATCTATTTACTATTTAGGAAGGAAGGGCATGGACCACATCACAACCAACATTCCACTCTCAAATTGACAGGTTCTCCAAAATGGATTGGCAAATTGCCACTATGCTTAATCTCAGCGGGAATACACAACAGGAGGAGCAACATTACGAAAGACCAGAACAGGAAAGAGGGACAACAGGAGTCTACAAGCCTGCTATTGTCTGCTATTTGCAGAGGAAGGAGGTCACCAATTAAGAGACACCTAAGTCACATGTGAATGACTTTAAAAAAAAAAGGGGGGGGAGGGGGGAAGGACAATGAACTTCCCCACCCCCCCATCATCCAGTAGATAGGAATGGAGTGTGACATTTGACTCCTGATGCTAAAACCTATCGTGATACTAGTTGATAGAAGTATTAAGTTACTATTAAACTAATTTTAGAGGTATTATAAAGAGCATAAGAGTCACATATTTACTACCACCTGCCAGAAGTGATTACAGTATTAAAGGTACAAAACAGTTATTGGAAAACCCATCTAAACAACTGGTTTAACAATTCCATTGTTAGGAAAGCTTCATGATGTAATGCCTATCTTGCTCTCACAGGTATTGATTATGCATATATGACATACTATGTAATACAGCTAGAATACTATTAATGATGACAGTAGAGAGGACTTTGCTTTATTTACATAGTGTTATAGGAGAAGTTGCTCGTTACATCAAAACCTCAAGCCAAAAGAAAGGAGCAGAGAAATATATGCAATTCTGCAATAGTTTGGCTAATGATCATTGCAAAGATCATGCCAAGCTTCATACCATTTTTTTTTTTCTTAAAAAAAAAAAAAGAGCTTGTCACACTGTTCATGAGGGAGATAAGCGAGCCTTGGACTGTGAGTAAATCCACCAACACTAAAACCTCTCCCAGATGTGCAGCTGCTTTCTGCAGCACAGAGATATTTCTTAGCCTTTAAGCAATACGAAAATGAACTACCAACTGAAAAGAATAGTTGTCATATGATAATTTACTGGGCTGGGGAACAAACCTCAGTGCAGATTCAGGGGACCGGACCTCCTAGCAGGGATCTTTCACCCTTTGACCTTCCAGCTCACAATCTGGTGGTTCTGGAACCATGACCTACATTTCACCTACACAGGATCTATGCCTGGGGTGCTTCATCATGGATGTGCACAGCACAAAGACATGGCCCCCATTTCCTTCCCCAGCCTCCCTGTCTCTCACTCTTAAGCGTATAGGATCTATGTCCTCAGTGTTATTTACTTCCAGGACAGCTCTGTCCTAGTTTGGAATAAAGGCCCACCTCTCCCTGCAGTGCTCTTCCCTTACTCCTTTCTCTCCTGACCAACTCCACCCACCGGGCATTCTTTCAGGGAAAGGCAAGGCAGGCAAGACAGAGGCCCAGCACAGCCGATGGAGCCAGGCGCAACATAACACCCAGCTGCTATCCCAGATACTACAAGAATCACAGTAGCACCACATAGTTTTAGTACTGTTTGGTATGATGTATTTTAGAATTATGCTTTTACAGTGGTAGTAGCAACTACAGTAACTCACCCTTGTCATTACACAGGAAAAATCTCCACCCATCACCGTTTCACTAACAAGGACAGGGTAAAAGCCCGACATACAATTGCACTTCACTTTTTATGAGTGTCATTCACAAAAGACTTAACTTCTCTTTTCTTGGGATTTTTTTTGTGCGAGAGGAACAGAGATAATTTTATGCTTGCTATCCAACTTAAGACTGACTTCAAGTCTGGTTCTGTCCTTCTGTACAGAACTTGAAGCATTATTTTTTTTTTCCTATTCTTCCAGTTCTTTTTCCAGCAAGAAATAGAGATTTGCCATTCTACCAAAATGGGCCAACACCATTCTCCCTGTGAATCCTCTCATTAAAAAATGCCTTAACTCACCTGACACTCCAAATGCATATAAATTGATCAGGTCTCACAGAGCATTGTTCTAATACATTAGGAAAGAGGATACGAATGTAAACAGCTGGCAACACTAACATCCCCAGCAGCAGAAAGCAGAAAAACATTTTTCACTAGCAATCTAAAAAGTACAAGTAACTTAAACACCAGACTACAATACAATATATAAGCACAGGTGGGGGTGGGTGGGGGTGGAGATCAGCTGGCACTTTGTACTGAAAGAAAGGGATATGTTCCAAAAGTGATGTCAGAGGCCATCTTTGAATTCAAGAGTAATGCTAACATTGTGTCTCAGCTCCCCAAAATGGTTTTGACCTCCTAAGGTTTATAACTGAAATTACTACCATGGGCAGATCTTTTTCTGAAACCTCCAGATTGCTTCTTGTCAATGACAGTCCATAGCTTTGATAGAGACCAGATCACAGCACGTCTGGCGGCCTCGCTGGAGGCTGGCAGCCCAGCAGCTGAGAGCTCTCTGGCAGTGGCACTCCTGTGGACTTCTGTTCAAATCTGACACAGAACAGATAAGAAGATATGTGGAAGAAGCAAAGTAAGAGTTTGAGTTAGGATGTGCATACTTCCATACATGAGCTGTCGTCTGCAGCTGTAAAGCCGATATCTTTTGATTGATACAAAACCATAGGTTTTGTTAGAACTGGCAACTGAAGCTCAGATTTGTACCCCAAATTTTCTATATTGGACACATTGCTATGTGACCTACCACTCACTCAATATGATACTATGTGACTTACCTCATGAGTATTGTTAGATACGGTCATAGGGATGTAACATTTCAACAGTACTGTAATTATGGGAGCACCCTACACGTGGACTTGACATTTACCAAGATAATTCAGTTGTTGGGAATACTAACCTATGAGGAAGAGGGATTATGGCTCAGTTACCAACTTTTAGCACTGGTACCTCATCTATTCCATATATCTTTTTCCCATTAAGCTATATATTACAATAGATTTAAAATGTTATTTAAGTTTCAAAGACAAGCAGGTTATAAAAATCTCAGTTTGTTGAGTTTTTTTGTTCTCTGAAAAATCCTACTACACAGAATAAAGCACAACTCATAGCATATTATTTATTTACACATGAATTAAAGTTGCATGGTACTATGGAACAAAACAGGGAGGCAGTCTAGGCTCTCTCCATACTGAAGGGAAGTTTTGAAAGACTTCCAGTTACTGAGAGAAAAAGATACTGTAAATGAAAGCCAACATTTCTAAATCTATATAGGTGGAGTTAACAACCTCCTTCTTTATCTCCATTCTAACTAGAATTTGTGTGCCTGATCTGTCTCCATTACTGTTCACATCCCTCATGTTGGCCATCCAGTCTTTACATCAAATATTTAATTTCCCCTCCACTCTGAGCATTTAAGGTATTTGCATGGGTACTTCAGAAAGCCTATAAAGCAACACGTGTGTTAGTAATTCAGGCCTCACAATCCCACTAACAATAACCTTTGGAAAAATAAAAAGTAAAAATCAATAGCAGTTAACGCCTACTTCAGCGCCAAAAAAAAATAAATCTAAATGTCTCTGTGGACTTCACCTACTGAGGGGGGAGAGAGCAGGGCAGGGAGGGAAGGATGGACAAAAAAAAAACCACTGCACAAAAAACCTGCGCAAGAAAGCTGTCCCTTGCATGGTTCACATAATGCTTCTGATACTGTCAAGCACATAACATGCAAAAAAAATCTAGTGGCAAATTACCACTGCATCTATTTCAGAGCTCCTTTTATCAAGTCAGGTGTGGGTGAGCTTGTTGTTTCAACATGCCAAAGTTGCCAGCAGAGAGGATTACTAAGAGAGCATGGAGTGGGTGTTAACTCTTAAAAACAAGAACTGTAACACTTCAAAAGCACATCACGAAGCAACGGGACTGCAAGAAGTCCCTGCCCTCACAGCCCTCTGAACCTTAATGACTGAACATAACAGCTTAGCAAAGCAAGCACTGATGACAAGTGGCACTGCACTCAAAACTCCCTGTTCTAAGTAATCAAAACTGGGTTTATAAATCCTTTGCAAAGTACCCAAAATAATCCATTTGACAGTGTTCCTTTAGCTACCGTGCCCTATAATTTCTGAGTTAGAAATGGTTTAGTTCATTACAAGTTAGGATGGTTTTATTCAAAAGAAAAAACAAGGAAAGAAACAAAACCCTCCTATCAAGTCTTCCCAAGCATCAAAGGTGCATCCTTGCTGTAAATAAATGGAGTTGAAGATCCTTAGGGCGGCCAGAAGGGCGCACAGTAAGCTCGCTACCCTGGACTTCAGGAGAGCTGACTTTGGCCTCTTCAGGGATCTGCTTAGTAGAGTACCATGCGATAAAGCCCTGGAGGGAAGAAGGGCCTAAGAAAGCTGGAAAATATTCAGGTACCACCTACACCAAGCTCAGGAGCGATGCATTCCAACAAAGAGCAAGTCAGGCAAAAACGCCACAAGGCCTGTATGGATGACCAGAAAAAGGAAGCCTACAGAGGGTGGAAGCAAGGACAGGTAGCCTGGGAGGAACACAGAGAAATTGTGTGAGCAGCCAGGGATCAGGTTAGGAAAGCTGAAGACCAGATAGAGTTAAATCTGGCCAGGGACGTCAAGGGCAAGAAGAAAAGCTTCTATAGGTATGTCGGTCATAAGAGGAAGACTAGCCCTCTCTGGAAGGAAACAGGAGACCTGGTACCTGGGACACGGACAAGGCTGAGGTATTCAAGGACTTTTTCCCCCCCCCTCAGTCTTCACCAGCAAGTGCTCTAGCCACACTGCCCAAGTCACAGAAGGCAAAGGCAGGGACCAGGAGAATGAGGAACTGCCCACTGTCAGAGAAGACTAGGTTCAAGACCATCTAAGGAACCTGAAGTTGCACAAGCCCATGGGACCTGATAAGATGCATCCGACAGTCCTGAAGGAACTAGCAGATGAAGTTGCTAAGCCACTATCCATCATATTTGAAAAGTTGTGGCAGTCCAGTGAAGTTCCCTCTGGCTGAAAAAGGGAAACATAAGCCCCATTTTTAAAAAGGGAAGAAAGGAAGACCCGTGGAACTAAAGGCCAGTCAGTCTGACCTCTGTGCCCAACAAGATCTTAGAACAGATCCTCCTGGAAACTGTGCTAAGGCACATGGAAAATAAAGAGACAATTGGTGACAGCCAACATGGCTTAATTAGGGGCAAATCATGCCTGACAAATTTGGTGGCCTTCTACAATGGGGTTACGGCATTGGTGGATAAGGGAAGAACAACTGACATCATCTACCTGGACTTGAGCAAGGCATTGGACACTGTCATGCATGACATCCTTGTCTCTAAATTGGAGACGTGGATTTGATGGATGGACCACTCAGTGGATAAGGAACTGGCTGGATGGCTGCACTCAAAGAGTTGCGGTCAATGGCTCAATGTCTGAGTGGTGACCACTGACAAGTGGTGTTCCTCAGGGGTTGGTACTGGGACCAGTACAGTTTAACATCTTTGTTGGAGACATGGATATTGGGATTGAGGGCACCCTCAGCAAGTCTGCTGACGACACCAAGCTGTGTGGAGCAGTCGACACACTGGAGGGAAGGGATGCCATCCAGAGGGACCAGGACAGGCTTGAGACGTGGGCCCATGCCAATCTTGTGAAGTTCGACAAGGCCAAGGGCAAGGTCCTGCACGTGGGCTGGGGCAATCCCAAGCACAAATACAGGCTGGGTGGAGAATGGATTGAGAGCAACCCTGAGGAGAAGAATTTGGGGGTGTTGCTGGATAAGAAGCTCAACACAAGCCAGGATTGTGCACTCGCAGCCCAGAAGGGCAACAGCATCCTGGGCTGCATCAAAAGAAGCATGGCCAGAAGGTTGAGGGAGGTGATTCTGCCCCTCTACTCTGCTCTCTTGAGACCCCATCTGGAATACTGTGTCCAGCTCTGGAGCCCCCAACGTAAGAAGGACATGGACCTGTTGGAGTGGGTCCAGAGGAGAGCCACAAAGATGATCAAAGGACTGGAGCACCCCTCCTATGAGGACAGGCTGAGAGAGTTGGGGTGGTTCAGCCCAGAGAAGAGAAGGCTCCAGGGAGATACAGCAGTCTTTCAGCACTTAAAGGGGGCCTAAAGGAAAGGTGCGGAGGGACTCTTTATCAGGGAGTGTAGCAATAGGATGAGGGGTAACAGTTTTGAACTGGAAGAGGGTAGATTTAGATTAGATATTAGGAAGAAATTCTTTACTGTGAGGGTGGTGAGACACTGGAACAGGCTGCCCAGAGAAGTTGTGGAAGGAACACTTCCACTGCCCTGGAAGTGTTCAAGGCCAGGCTGGATGGGGCTTTGAGCAGCCTGGTCTAGTGGAAGGTGTCCCTGCCCATGGCAGGCAGCTTGGAACTAGATGATCTTCAAGGTCCCTTCCAATTCTAACCATTCTACGATAAATAAAATTTTGCATTTACAGCACTATAGTTTTGCAATAAGCTGTTTACTTTGAGAAATATCTTTGTCTGGCGTACATAGAAGGTAAGATTTTCTTAATTGTCTCCAAACTATTACACATTTTAGTAACTGACATTCGCTATTAGTATAGATAAAAGCATAGTGAAGCTTAGTGATACACAGTTCCCATCTATGTGATATGTAGATAAAGAATATTTGTAGTAGTAAATAAACAAAATTATGAATAAAGTGTCAATCCTTTCATAAAAGAAGGAATATGTTAACTCTGTGCACCCATAGCTTCAGACTGGATTGTTTTCCATATCTTGTTTGTATCCTCTTAACTAATTCTTTAACCACACCAAAACATGTATCAGTTGCTTCTGAACGATCTTCTACAAAACTGATCTAAAAATGGAGCTAGACCAATGCTTACACAAGAAATGCAGCTTATTACATTTGTTGCACTCCAAATAAATATTGATTTCAATCTCAAAATGCTATGAAAGGGCTTGCATCAATTACACAGTACATCACAGTCATGATACAAGTTACCTAATTCCAGTGATGCACACAGCAAATCAATCATTCACATCCACACACCTTGGTGAGCAAGAGCCACCACTACTTACCTTTATCTGAACTTTTAAATACTGCATTCATTTTGGAGTGGCATTATAAAGGAAAAGGTTTACAATGAAAAAAATGCCAGCTAATCTGCCAAAAAACCTGTAGTAATTATAATTACCTCTATTCATGTCATGTGTGTTTTAATACATACACAAATGAGTAAAAGAGCCCTTAATGACAACAACATTATGAGGGGAGGTTTCCCTTTTGCATTATCTATTTATTCAACACAAAATTATTAGGCTATTGTGATAAAGCAGCTAGAGTACAATGACTTTCCTTTAATCACTAATTAAAATGCTGATTGCCTGTTGAGTGAGACATGCAGTTATGGTCAAACACCAAGTCCTATTGTGTGATAACAGCTTGGGCTGGCCTTACAACTGGGTGGGGTTGAATCACTGCTAAGTAAACAAACCCTCTATGGCTGCAAAACACAATCGCTTCAGCTCAATAAAATCCTTAAGTAACTTTTAATTTTACAGCCTTAGACAAGCTAATATTGCAGAGCACAAAAGTTCAGAGATAAAGAGACCTACCAGGTGCTGGAATAAACAAGCAATTACACAGATTATAGAAGAGCAGTACTGGGTCTGTATGAATTAATTTATTCTGTGTACAAGCTGAGGTGGAAATTAATTTCATGGGGCCAAATTCAAAGGACCACTGGGACATTATTGACTTCATCTATTCAACTTCTTAAGTATACTCAAATTACACCTCTGCAATCCCACTGATAGCAACCCAGTGCCATCAGTGGGGTTTCACAGACATAGTCAGAACTAACACACTCATATTTCTCTTACATCCTTGATTTGTTGCAAAATAAATTAAGTAAAATAAGACCTATTTGTCTATAGTCCTGTTTTCTGTGCAATAATTTAAACTACAAAAAAAAAGCAAAATGACACTGTTAACATTGGATGCTATTTAATATATGATGTTATGCTCCAGGCTTCAATGCTAAACAAGAAAAAAAAAAACGCGCACGCACACACAAGGTGTTGCTGGTTTTCTCATGTCCTACATGGTACTTGTCCTTTACAAAAAGGACAGACTTTTTTTTTTTTCCAAAAAGGGGGTAAATTATTTCTAATTAAAATCAAAATTATCTAACATTTGGTTCTAGTATTATGATTTTAGTTACGTGAACTACCATTGTAGATCCCTGAGTAACACTGCAGCATTTGGCACTTTCCAAAATAGTGGGGAAAAAGTGTTTCTTCTAACCATGGCTTACTGCTCTTCTAAGAAATCAATTTAACCCATAAAGTTAACATGGCATAGATGAAACAAACACACATCATTTTTCATCAGTGAATTCATTCCTTTAAAAGGCCAAGTCTCATTGGTTATTAACTTAAGACAGCTCCATCACATAAATAAGTAAAAACAAATTTGCTTTCTTCCAGTTCAACAGGTTTATTCTCTTAACAGAACAAATAATAACGTGCTGTTTAATGGACTAACCTGTATCACATTACAAGTAATCACATAAAGTTCAGCATGTTTTGGTTGTTTCTTGTTTTTAATACACAGTGTAAGAAATGATCTGGGCATATTATTGTTATAGTAATATGTGTACACTTGCCTGTTACTAATAACTTGTAGTTACAATTACAGAAACTTCAAATTAATGTTTTTTTAAATTACTTTTACACGTGCACAATGCCACATGAGGGCAAAAAGAATGATTTTTAGTCTATAGCTGCAAACATTCTGTCTGCCAGATCTTTTTCCTAGTCTCTGTTCTGTGAGTTACTTTATATATATATACATACATGTATATACATACACATTCAGTCAAATCAACTTCCTCACAAGAATTACAGTATTTAAACAAAAAAAAAACCTTGACCACTCCATAACTCTTCACTTGCTGCCTCATTTCTCCACCTCACCTGTAAGAACGCCCATTTCAAATCTCTACAAGTCGTCATCTTCTGCAAGTAAAAACAGTATCACTCACCCTTTTAACATTTTCATTGCTTTTCTAGAACTTTTCCTTAGAAGACATGAACTGAAAATAATTCCTTTATGTTTCTGTTTCAACTGTAAAAACACGTTTGGGGTTTTTTTTCCTTCTCTTTTGCTTGAATGCAACTGAAACTAAAATGGTTGTTTTGTTTATATGCAGCTGCTGTTTATATAATAATTCATCTCACAAAAAGAGAAACCAAAAGTCCACATTCTGTTCAGTGTTTGGGAGTCTCACACAAGGGGCAGAGGTGCAGGGAGCTCTCCTTCCCTACTGATGCTGTACAGAGAGGGCAGCGAACATGCTACAGCTTGCAGACTGTCAGCACTAAACATAGAAGTGAATGTGTCAGACTATTTTTACCAGTTGTAACTATCACTGATGACACTACGCTTCACTTCATTCTTTCCTCTCCAAATAAATACAACTACGGCTCTTCTTTTACGCTGTTGCATTGTGAGACCAGTGTCAGGAAATTACAACTGAGGTAACAGCTAGGATACAGCCCACAGTGAGTAAAATCCATCAGTTACCCAAGTCAATGGCTGACCTAGTGCTCTGCTCTCACTGCCTCTGCTGAGCCACACCTCCTGTATCAGTGAGTATTTTATGTAATTAAAGATAAAAAAGGACAGCGTCAAAATCAGCTGTAGGGCAAATCATCAAAATATTGTCCTTTCTACCAAAAGTTCACGTAAAGTTTTGTTTCTAGATTTCTGTAGACCACTTGCTGATCAAGCCACTGAGATATTTTACAAAAGGCACCACTGAAGCAAAGGAATCATGATAATTTTGAAAGACAAAGCAAAGGGTATCTGAGTGCAGGACTAGAATGTAGAGGCACAGGTCTAAGGTTTACTTCTTCATAAGCATTCGACAGAGTTACAAAACTTGCTTTTATTCTACAAATGTCTCTTAAGCTTATAGCTCAAAGTCTTTTAACCCTTCCACTTAACACATTCAAATAACTTCCAGAGGTATCAGTTTCATAACCACTGAAAAAATACAGATTGGATGCAGTGGCCCATCTTTCTAGACAGCACTGCTTCAGCTTTCTTTTGATCACTATTACCCAGGTGTCATCAAAAAGCTGTCCCTTACTACCTATAATACTCAGGTGGCTTAACAAATACAAAAATTTGATTTTTAGAGGCATATTGATTATTGAGCACTCCGCTTGCCAAAAACCACGCCTTTCTGACATAAAGAAGGAACAGACTTGACTTTATACACCAACAGCTATGCCTGCATCAGCCCTCTCAGTGTTTCAAAGCTGAACTCGCCAAGAAATCTGCCCACATTTTTATAAACTTGCTACATTTGTACTCTATGACTTCCATCTAGCTTCAGCATATGCAGGCATCCAATATTTAACCACAAAAATTCTGGTATCCTATCCAGTACCATACCCAGATGTCCTAAAAAGAGGCAAATAGAGACAACAAGAGAAAACTGCTGCTGTGGTATGCTAGTCACCTATCCAGTCTGTTCCAGGCACTCTCCAGGGATGCAAAGCTGAAAATTGATTAGCACTCTCACAGTAGTCAGCTTAAGAGATACAAAGAATACCAGAAGTCTAGGCAAATACATATGGATTCTCCATTGATAGAGAGGGATATCACACTATAGTTGCAAAGGACCACTTAAGATGGTCTAATTACAGCTGGAAAACTTGCATCCACTTAACTGGAAACATGCTTCCAACCCAAACAATTCTATGATTCTGTGAAGGAACAATGAGAAACACTAGGATGAGATTAAAGAATGAACATACACATCATTGTGAAAATCTTCGTAAAAGCCAAGTGTATTAGGCCGTAGAACAGTCTCACCAGGTAGAAGGCAGAACCCCACTAGCTTTTAACTTTTATAACGGAACAAAGCAGAAGACTAGAAAATAAACTGTGGAGATTCACTGTATATGATCATCATGGGATGATCTAACTGGTCTCTTCCACGTTTGAATTCCATGATTCAGTAGTCCTGGGCTGTATTTAATCTCTTCCAAAGCCTCACACAGTAGTAAACCAGAGAACTAATTTATATCTAACAGCAACTATTTGCAATTCTTTTCCAAAGATCTTTACAAATATTCACTTTCTCCCAAATCAAAACAGTGTTGTTTGTATCTACTCTAAATAATCTGAGCACAACTTTTCATAACACAAATATATTATATCCAAATAGACAGTATATCATATAGACAAATATGTTATAGCCAAATAGAAAGGAGCAGCAGATGCTCAGATGCAAGAGCAGCCTTTAGGACTTCATCACCACCATCACAGAGAACAAGGGAAACAGATAGAAGGATCCTCTAGCATCATCTCCCAAGTCCTGTTGTGCCATAATTTGAAGAGAGGTCTTACAGAATTTTGCTTTGTGCAAAATAAACTTTAAGCCCAAATCCATGCCAAAACACACCCTTTTAATACACATTCAGTTTAAGCTTACATGCTACACTGATGCCACGGTATATACACAGAGAACATGATTACTGTATTAGCATTGTAATGCTAATATGAAGATTACATACTTGTGAAGTATTATTAATGGAGTTAGTGTTTATGAATAGGTTACATGTCAATACATAACTTAATGCTAACTTTATTAGCTGTTGAACAAAGTGCAGATATGCACACCACTATATTTTCTTTTTACGAAAGGAATATTTTTAATCAGTAAAATGATTATCACCTCAAACTGGTGCATTACCTGGACTGGGAAGCATGTCTGAATCAATTCAAGAAACTGTTGCCACTACTTGTACCCAAAAGAGATTTTGTTTGACCTTCCACAGTGTGTGAACATGCCCACGTGTGACTGAGAAAAAGGGATATCGTGGTTTTCTTCCACGTCCTTGTCCTAGCTCAAGGCAACACACGGAATACTTTACCTGTTACATTTAAAAACAGTTATATGCCTCTGATTAGGATTTCCCTGATGAAAAAAACCTTAAATTCTTTCACTTTTTCCTTTTAGACCAAGGTTTCTAGATCTCACATACTTACTCAAGACTCCTGTTTCACGTCTCAGAATGATGATCCAATCTTTGATTTTGTATTAACATGCCACTCTAGCGTCACGTGCAGCTTGTTACCAACTGCCATGACCCCAAGATGCTTTTTCTCCTAGATCATCTTCTCACCAAGTATTTAAAATCTTTGCATCATAAAGTTTAGCACTTCCCTTTAGTGAATTTTATATATTTTGTCTTTTTATTTTATTTATCAATATTTTTATTTGTATATATATCTCAATAATTTATCAATATAATTTTGAATTCTATCCCTATGATTTAAAGTGCTCACAGACATGCCCAGCTGCAAGTAGTTTGCAGTTGTTACCTAGAGCTAAGTAAGCACTTCCTATTCCTTCATCCAAGGCATCAGTGAAGACAAACGTTACCAGACTGAGGTGAGGTCCTGAAGGTATCCCACCAACTCCCTCTACATTGAAACTGTACTCACACTGCTTACTTTAGGACATGAGTTTGGTACGTACGCTAGGATTCTAGGCTTCCCATCCAATTATGGTTTTTCTCTCAATTATCATCCCCACCCCCTTTATGGTAATTTCATCTTAATCATGTTTATCACAGAACATCTGAAGAAAGAATATCCAAACTAAGATACTTACTAAAAGCTAGAATTTTACTTAAACGTATGTTAAAGTCATGATGTATGACACACCTTGTTTCTCTACTACCTATAAGGTGCGTTTATCCTATTACTGAAAAAAATCAGGTAGGTTTGACACTATGTTCTTGAAGAAGTCACACTGACTGTTACATACGCCTTCGTTATCTTCCAGATGCTTATAAGCAATGTGTGTTTTTCCAATAATTGAAGTTTGTTGACTGGTCTGTTGGTGCCTGACTCAATAAGGTTTAAAGAGAAGCATGGCTGAGTGAGGAGACAGTATTCACAGACACTTCCCCCACAAAACCAATTAAATGCCTAAATGAGAATTTCTTATACACAAGGGCACTGCCAGAGGAGCCCCTTGCCTCTACTAGGAGCCTTGAATCTTCTCTAGTTGCTATTTGAGGCCTAGAGTCCTAGCTTAGGCATCCAACTCATGTGCTGAAGGAAGCAGCGTGAGCACAGCTCCATACCTGCTAGTGTGCTAGGAATCTCACCAGTTCTCCAAGGGTTTTCATAGATAATGCTGTCAGCTATGTGAGCAGCCTGGCCAATTCCCTATTACTCTTGAGTAAACATCATTAGTTATTTAAAAAAAAAAAATTAATTAATAAAAAAAAAAAAAAAAAAAAAAAAAAAAAACCACACAGAAACACAAAACCAAACCACAAACCAAAACCACAACCCTACTTACCTAGGTATTCTTTATTCCTTCATTTTTAAACACCCACATTTCTCACACTTTGCCATGGATGTTAATAGTAAGACATGAAAACTAAGCAGCAAGAAGTTAACAAATTATTCTGAGAATGCCAAGGCATTTATCGGTCTCTCACCTCATCACTAAGCAACAGAAAAGCCCTTTTCTCATCCTTTCTTTCTCAGTACTTTGTCTCTTATTAGTTGAATTCCACTTTGTGCCCAAGTCTTTCAAATTTTATCTCCACTTGCCCATCCCATTGTTTTATACTCATCCATAATAATTTGACCCAGTTTCAGCTTTTGGCAACATCCCTCAAGTTTTAGGTCACTGAAGAGCTCATTTTTAGGTAAACCAGACTTGCGTTAAACTTCCTTTCTTTGTACTAGTAAAGTTAGAGAGACATTCACAAGGGCTGAAACACTGAAGAACTGTCAACTGCCTTCATGTCACTTCACCATACACCTGCTTCCTTCAGAAAGCTACCTACTATTTCTCTGAGTTTACTGACGTGCAGTCTCTTGAAGCTTAATGTCTTTAATAGTGGGATACCTTACATATTCTGAAAGCAGCAGAAACTCCTATCTGACAGCCAGAAAGGCATCAGGAAAATTAATCAAAAAACTGAAAACTAGCCAAATGGTAGCCATGGAAATGCTAGAGATAGGCAAATAAGGCCAAGCAACTAGAGGAGTGACTTGAAAGGCTGTAGATTGCATGCAGACCCAACACTTTGGTCCTGGATTGCAGTAGCAGGTTTTTGGACCTGTCAATTACATGGCTTTATGCAAATTAAGTTAATTTGACCCAAAGAGAGTTCCTATTTCCTTGGCATTAAGCATAAGTAATTACCGTTAGTGTCAGTGAAAGTTGTATGCACATGTTGACAGGGGATTAAGCAGTTTATAAATGTTTACTTGGAAGGAAGGATGGACAGAAGAGGGACAAATATACAGAAGTTCTTGGGAAGGTACCATATTTGGGAAAGTGCTCAGAATAGATTATCCTTATCCAGTGTACTTCACATGCAGCCATTTATTTTTCATATATTTCTGTTCCCAAGCTGCAGAAACCGAAAAGTGTTCACTTTAGTGGTTTACCAGCTTCACTTCTATGATATTCACATTTTTTTGTGTTTGTTTTCTACGAGTGCTCTGGCAAACTGGCTTCCTGACAGAATTGTGTCAGGAAACAGGAAACTGCTTTGCCTACTGCAGAGCTGGTAGCCGACCGTGGTGGGTTGACCCTGGCTGGATGTCAGGTGCCCACCAAAGCCGCTCTATCACTTCCCTCCTCAGCTGGACAGAGGAGAGAAAATATAACAAAAAGCTCATGGGTCCAGATAAGGACAGGGAGAGATCATTCGGCAATTACGTCACAGGCAAAACAGACCTGACTTGGGGGATTTAACTTAATTTATTGCTAATCAAATCAGAGTAGGGTAATGAGAAATAAAACCAAATCTTAAAAACACCTTCGCCCCACCCCTCCCTTCTTCCTGGGCTCAACTTTACTCCCAATTTCCCTTCCTCCTCCTCCCAAGCAGCACAGGGGGATGGGGAATGGGGGTTGCGGTCAGTTCATCACACGTTGTTTCTGCCACTCCTTCCTCCTCAGGGGGAGGAGGCCTCACAACTCTTCTCCTGCTCCAGCATGGAGTCCCTCTCACCAGAGACAGTCTTCCATGAACTTCTCCAACGTGAGTCCTTCCCACAGGCTACAGTTCTTCACAAACTGCTCGAACGCAAGTCCTTCCACAGGGTGCAGTCCTTCATGAACAGACTGCTCAAGCATGGGTCCTCCACAGAGTCACAAGTCCTGCCAGCAAACCTGCTCCAGCATGGGCTCCTCTCTCCATGGGGCCAAGCATCCTACCAGAAGCCTGCTCCAGTGCAGGCTCTCCACAGCGTCACAGCTTCCTTTGGGTGCATTCACCTGCTCCAGCATGGGGTCCTCCAAGGGCTGCAAGTAGATATCTGCTCCATCGTTAACCACATGGGCTGTAGGGGGACAGCCTGCCTCACCATGGTCTTCACCACAAGCTGCAGGGGAATCTCAGCTCCAGCACCTGGAGCACCTCCTCCCCCTCCTTCTTCACTGACCTTGGTGTCTGCAGAGTTGTTGCTCTCACATATTCTCACTCCCCTGTCTGGCTGCAATTGCCACTGCACAAGTATTTTTTCCCCTTCTTAAATACGTTATCACAGAGGCACTACCATCGTCACTGATGGGCTCAGCCTTGGCCAGCAGCAGGTCCGTCTTGGAGCCGGCTAGCATTGGCTCTATCAGACATAGGGGAATTTTCTAGCAGCTTCCCACAGAAGCCACCCCTGTAGCCCCCGCCATTACCAAAACCTTGCACACAAACCCAATACACCGCTAGCATTTGGGATACAACTTGTAAAATTGGGTATGAATTCAACCAGGGAATAAAAACAATCATGAACCTAATTGAAAGAGCTTCAATTTCACATCACAACTAGTCTCACAAATAGCACCTTCCAAATCAGTAAGAAATAAATTTACTTAAATTGTGATTTAAACTTTTGAATAGCTAATGTTTGGGAAAATATTTACGGATAATTCATTATGAGAAAATCTGTTATGAATTAGTATTTGCTATTTATTGCCCATTAGCTGCAAATAAATTAGCTGGTTCATAATAATACCTTGTGTTGTACTTCAGTTGCACAGTAGATTGCATGGAGCACATTGCTGTGCAAACTTTTGAAATGCCCAAAATAAGAGCTTGGCAAAAGTTTTCATTTACTAATGCTCAAAGTGTTAACAAATTGTAAGACCACTTGATTTTAACAATAGTATTGATGATGAGACAGGCAGAGAGAATATAGCAAAGCCTGGTAGGATACATTGCAAATAATAACTGAAAGTAAATGTGTCCCACAGCTGTGGTTGTACCAGTAGTCTAGGATGCAACAGATTTTTGCATCATCTTTATCAGTGAGAAGCTGGCCAGATCTGCTCATCAGTGGATGGAAGGCAGAGCCATGCCCTACCAGTTTCCAGGCCACTCCATCTCTGTGTTTTCATTTAGTTTCAACTTGCAGCACACTCTGCATCTGGCACACCTCTTCACTGAGCCAGAGGGCTCTAGCAGAACTCCACAGCTAGGAAAGTCTAAAGCTATTGCTCCTTGTACTGTATTTAAATAAAAATAATTTTATTAAGATTTTTGAGTATCAGAAATTAAGTGTATATTTGGCTTATCTTTTCAAAGGATTCCAGTTGTAGGTAAATATTAGTATATCCTTTTGTTACTAGAAATAAACTTCAAAGCTTAAAAGCATTAATATATTCCAAGTTACTGAAATACTAGCTTTTCCAATAATTTGGGCTAGTTTTCTCTATGTAAAACTCACTATGGAAAAAAAGAACACTGTCAAGTCTTCTCAGCAAAACGGAAAATCCTTTCTTTAAAGCCAGGACGCTGTTAAGGCGTGTAAGACTAGTCAAGTTACTTGTCCATATTAGAAATTAAGTATTTGAAGATGCATACTTCTTTTAGGGAAGAAGCACTAAGTTGGAAAAACATTCTTACGTGTCAGAAGAAAGTAAATCTTTAAAATGTTTGTTACATTGGAAATGCCACTCTGGACTACACAGACAGAAAACATAGATCTCTGGTAACCGGATTAAAGGCCAAGGCCACAGCTTTATTGAAATACAGTAACTCACACTACAGTATTATCTGACAGCCAATAGTCTTTGCAGTAGTAAATAATGAGAGCCCAAGGCAAAACACCATATACATTGAAGCCCAAAGAAATGCAGTCCAGCCCTAACGTCAAACTCCTAAGTCTACCAATACTGATGAGACTCGAGATCTTTTGTTTTGAGATACTAAAGATGGGGTAATACCTGTACACAGTAATAAAACTTTCCTTTGCAGTAACTCTTCCTTTCCTGTCTTCTTACTGAACATTCCCAAAAAACTGGCAAAAGAAGGCTTAAAAAAAAAGCGACAACCAGAAAAAAATCAAGAGTATTTGACTGTTCTCAACCAAATCTAGCCAGACAGCTAGCCAGAGTACTGAATTCCCAGCATCTTTTCAAAGGTATTCAAGCAACTCTGTAACATCAGATAAGGTGTAAATTACTTATTACTTGATTCAATTAATGTATAAAGTCATGCATAATTTATCATTGGAACCACCTGTAAGTTTATACATGTGCTAACATACCTTGCTGAAGAAAATAACTTTTCTACTTGCTAATTTCTGATCTAGTACATCTGTATGTCTTCAGCCAGGTTCACAAAGTTATTTTAGTAATGCAAGGTCCATATTATACTCCTGTACTTTAAGGGTTATAGATCCCTTTTAATGTGAATGAACAAAAGGGCTCATTCCCCACATCAAGTTGTTCCTTTCCCAGCTCAATACTTAAAATCAAGTCCATCAATGCTGTTTCCCCACCTCCCAAAAGTATCACTCTGGAAGGAAAGGGAGAATTTTTAGCCTTTCTTCAAAAAACACACCTCTTATTCTAAAAATTTTATTAGTTTTGTAAATGAATAAGAAGCAGAACAAAAGAAAATTACAAAAAAAATTGAAGTGTTATGTCCTCAGGCAACAACACTGGGAAGAGCTGATCTTGCCTGTAATTCATATTAGCTTGAACAAGATATTAAAAAAATTTTGCTGCATATCATGGGTTTTATTTGTCCATAGACAGATGAACTGAGCAATGCTTCAGTCCAAACACACAAACAGGGACAGACAAACTTGAAAGCCACAAATAGGAGGAACAGTCACTAAACTGCTCAAAATCTGCAAGTATAGGGTTCACTGCAACTGGTACATCCTCCGATTTAACTAGGACCTTCCCCCAGTCTCATGACTTATAGGCCCCTGCTATTAAAACACATAAGCAAATAAAAGCCTGGTCATTCTCAGTCACACATTGGTAATAGACAAGTAGCTTTTTTCTTTACCTGAAAAATAACAGCTCATTTCAACATACATGTGTCCTGGTTTCAGCTGGGAAAGAGTTAATTTTCTTTCTAGTGATTGCTGTGAAAGGGATGTCAATAATGCATATTGGTTTAGTTATTGCTAGGTGATGTTTAAGTTTTTCAAGGACTCTTTTCAGGTTCTCATAGGTGCTGAGAAGGAACATAGAACAGCAGAAGAGCCAATGGAGTATTCCGTACCATAGACGTCATGCTCACTGTATCAATGGGGGTTGACCTGGGGAGGGGGGAAAATCCACAATCACTGCTTAGGAAGGTAACAATTCACTGGGCGGCAAGTGACTTCTGTCACAGAAAACTTGCATAGCTCCTGCTCTTCTTCAGGAAGATCTACAACCTACTGCAATGTTATCAGCGTTTGAGAAACAAATTACCCTAAGTTCTCTGAAAGTAGTCAGCTGTAATCAGCTGATATAACAAGATCATAGGGCTCAGAAAGAAAGCACAGGAGAAAAAAGAAGTTTCCCTGTTTTGAGTTAAAAAGTCTCCTTCCCATTAACCCTTGCACCAAGTCCCAAAGGCTACGTGAAAAGCAACAGGTTGCATTAGAATTCAATTGTTTCTCCCTGCTGGGTAAGTGCTACATGTAAATCCGTTAAGTCTTTGCAGTCTGAAACATCTAACAATGTTCAGCCAAAAAAGGTGATAGAACAAAGTGGCTAGTAATCAACTCAAATCATCCAGGAAGTGAGGCTTTGCTAATGAATTATGGTCATTAACTCTAGGGATTGGTCACTGTGCTGGCAGACTACTGCTTGCTCTGAGCAATAGGAGACAGATTAAACACACTTGTTCCTATGCCTAACTCCCTATTCCTACAGGTTTTGGGACAGCGTCTCATCTCCCCAGAACCAGAAACTCTGAGGTAGCATCAATGGCTAGACAAGCCCCTGGCAGTCAGGTTCAACACTTGACAAACTGTCTAGGAAACCATGAGAAATGTGCTTATCAATTCCTGTCATCTAACCAGGAAAGCAGTGATTTGACATAAACGTATCACTCAGCCAGAGAGGTTAGCATCATTCTTATATCCCATGATATTTATTTGACTCTACCTAATTGCCAGAGGTCCTGGGTTAACAAACGAGAAAAAAGCTTAGGCTCATCCTTCAGCTGAGATCACCATCAATACTGACAATGAAAGAGCTAAAGAAATATTATGATCTAAATATAGAGTTGGCAAATATGTAGTGGTACCTCAGCCCCATATCACCTTTAAATAATACAAGTAGTATATACTTGCTTAATTTTCCCTGCCCTATTCTTACCAGGCAATAAGGCAAATTGCCACCTAACCAATTTAAATGAACAACAAAATAATAAAACAATCTGAAGACAAGTTAAAAAAAATACCCAAAGAGACAGAGAGCAGTAAAACTATTGTTCAAGTCCAAATCTCAGGATACTTCAGGAAAAAGAAAAAAGCACTCCCCAGCCAATGAGTTCTTGCCTCAGATTATGAGTATGGCATTTTCTGTGCCTTACATGCAGGCCACCTTGTAAATAAGCTATTTATACTGCAGTGACCCAAGAAGCTGGGTCCTTTGTGGAAGAAGAGTGATGCAAAGAGTCCTAATGTCACTTAACAGCTGTGCATGTACACATTAGAGAAGAAACGGTGCTGGAGATCCCAGTGAGAACTGAGGGTGAACAGCACACAGTGAAATCTATGTTTCCAGCCTCTTTTCAAGGAGAGAGGAGGTGATTTCAAAGTCTGAAGCCCCTCTTCACTTTGCCACCACTGTTGGCTATGACTGAGGCAGCTCAAATCCTGCCCTTCTACTTGGGGCCCAGCTCTACCAACAGCTCCAGCTTCGCTCTCAGAACTTGAGCTACATACCAGGCACGAGGCAAGGCTACCCTTGCAGCTGTATCACCTGCAGCTGAAGCTGTGCTGCAGACAGTTGATCAAGAGCTCTGACTTTCCAGGATGCCAGCTCACCTCTGCTCAAAAAAATATTCCAAAAATGCTCAAGCTCATTTGTCTGGATTTGTGCATGGCTCCTGATTACCCATGCTTTTCCCTTCCCTCCTGGTGGCTCTCCAACTCTTAGCATGCACATAGCAAGTGGCTTCTTCGCCATAAGCTGAAGGTACCGCTGTCAGTGGCAGACTTCATTTAAACTCTGTAGCATGTGTACAGACTCTCTTCCATAAGGTGCTGCTGCCTTCTTCAGGCTAGCTGCTACAGGGTCATAAAGGTCACTAAGGCTAGACCAGTCACCAGTACCAATTTTCCCTTCACAGAGATGCAAGCAAGAAGAAAGGAGATGGTGAGAAGCTCTGGGTAGGTATGCAGTCCCTGCAGTCTTTGCATCAGCAGTACTTACGGGGTCATAGCAGTCAATTCCCATGCAGGTGGGGATCCTTGATTTTGGCTAAGATGTTATGCCTTTAAAACAGGCAGCACAGTGTAATGGAAAATTTCTGTTCCAGTATTTTGCTATTCCTGGTAAGAGGAGTAACCCTTCGATCTTTTTGCAACTGCTATGAGGCTTACACAGAGGAAATCCTACTTGGATTTCTTTTAAACCAGAATAACCTTCAAAAATATTCAAGGAAAAGAGCTCATGATAGTGTTATATTCTTTTCTGAAAGCTTAATTTAGACAACTACCAGCAGATCCCTTCATGGACACAGCAAAATCTTAAACTCTCTCTATTTGACTGTGCTTGCCTAAGGCATTAAGTTCAATCCACCATGTCGCACCTCAGTAACTCGACACAGACTAGGAAATTCTTACAGTCAGCTTCCCCAAGGGATTTGTTAAGTTTCACATACATTTAGTTGTGCAGTTGGCCTGTTCAAATTGATAAACTTGTTGCTCAGTGCTTTCTGCTGCAGATTTTGTCACTAGGAAAAACAAATATTGGAGTGGGGGAAGGAAGGCAACTATGTTTCAGTAACAACGATTTTTTTTTAAATAATTACACATGCATTACCGTTCCTATCTCTTCTCGAGAGGCATTCATTTTGCAGAAGAGACAGGCAGATATTCTGGTGATGGGCACATTAAAAACGCCACAGATAGACAAGATGAATGTCATTAACATGTGAAAAATTGATACAATAGACAGATACAAAAATACTATTCAATCCTATCAAACATAAAGGAATATTTCACCACATGAATATCTTATGTATGTGAACAATACACATATATAGTATGCGGGTTACTCATAAAGACTTCAGTCTGGAAAAGCACTTAAACATTCTTATTTTTTAGTAGGTGAGCAGCACATTGGAGTCAATGGAATGAATCACTGGATTAGAGTTAAAGCATATGTCTAAGTATTTTGTTGGTTAAAGGCTAATATGACCCACATGTAACTATTAAATTACTTTTATAATGCTATACTATAAACATCAGTATGACATGTTACTACAGAGTAAAAGCCAGTTCCACATACACACACCCTCCCCAAATGATGCTTATGGGTATAAGAATTACTAACCTATGGTATATGGCACAAAGCAAGCCAGTTCAACTCCGTATCTGTAACAGCTTTTGTCAACATTGGCGGAAGATGAATGGAGCAGAAAGGCAACAGGAAAAGGAGGCTGAAGAAATAAGTAGTAAGAGTAGCCCCCTTTCCAGGAGGGTAACTTGATGGACCTACAGCAAGTAGAAAGCCTACAGGGCTGGCAAAGAAAACCTGGTATGGTCACAGCATCAAAGAGAAGCAAGATATGATGTGTCTTTTCATCAGTCTTTAGCACACACATATTAAAACTTTTTCTGTATCCTGCAGAGCTCCTCAATTACTTGTCATTACTATTGTGTGAGATAGAAAGCATTTAGTCCTCAGTGTGTAGCACAGATAGCACGTTAGCATACCAGACTCCTCTTTCAGCTATAGAGTCATGTATTTTGATGACAACCCAAAAAGAAGCAATTACTTTCTCCATCTTTCCTCAGATGCCTTTGTTATAAAATACAAAAAGCCTATTATCAATCCCTGCACCTGAACTGCACAAGGATTTCCAGTGATGAGATGAATTTACAAAGATGGTGCATTGCAATACCAAGGACAGAACCACGTAAACAAGTATCTTAGTTTCATAGTTCTGAAGTGATCAGTGGCCTGCAGTTTGTGGGATAGTCTAACAGTTATCGGCTTACAAACACTATGTGGCTGCACTTGAGGTCGATAAGAAGGCTGAAGACTTACAACTTCAGAAATGGGAATTACTGTCTTCTCTAAAGAAATTCAGATTAGCTTTTTTTTTTTTTAAATATAATATGTTAAAAATATCAAGTTCATTTTGCAGTATGTAAACTGAATTACTTTAACAGCTAAAATAACACCAACAAAAATATATACATATATTTTCAAAAAGAGGATAAAGATCACCAAAGTTATAAAGACTTAATATAGCTAGGAGAAAAAGAATTATATATATATATATATATAAAAAATTCAGGACAGAAACCCTAAAAGGTCAAGCATTTAAAAAAAAATAAATCAAGATCTAGAAAGTATGTACATGTAGTTTCATGGCAAGTTCTGAAGGAGAGATTACTTAAGGAGTGGGACATGCAAATTGATATTTAGGTGCAATAGCATATGACAATCATATTTTCAGATGCAGTTATAATATCTGTGCCAATAAACAAAATCACATAAGTACAGCCTAGAATCAGGCCTATCTCAAAAAAACCCCAAACAAAAAAAAAAAACCCAACGCAAAACACCCCACTGCCAGTTTTGGGTCAGTGTTGCCTGCTTTTCTAACTCATGAGGAAGGTGTCTTAGTAAGCAGACGAGGTTACGAAGCTTTCATTCCGATTACCAGCACTGCACCCAACCTGTGAGGAAATAGGACTTCAGCTTCAGNACTATTGTGTGAGATAGAAAGCATTTAGTCCTCAGTGTGTAGCACAGATAGCACGTTAGCATACCAGACTCCTCTTTCAGCTATAGAGTCATGTATTTTGATGACAACCCAAAAAGAAGCAATTACTTTCTCCATCTTTCCTCAGATGCCTTTGTTATAAAATACAAAAAGCCTATTATCAATCCCTGCACCTGAACTGCACAAGGATTTCCAGTGATGAGATGAATTTACAAAGATGGTGCATTGCAATACCAAGGACAGAACCACGTAAACAAGTATCTTAGTTTCATAGTTCTGAAGTGATCAGTGGCCTGCAGTTTGTGGGATAGTCTAACAGTTATCGGCTTACAAACACTATGTGGCTGCACTTGAGGTCGATAAGAAGGCTGAAGACTTACAACTTCAGAAATGGGAATTACTGTCTTCTCTAAAGAAATTCAGATTAGCTTTTTTTTTTTTTAAATATAATATGTTAAAAATATCAAGTTCATTTTGCAGTATGTAAACTGAATTACTTTAACAGCTAAAATAACACCAACAAAAATATATACATATATTTTCAAAAAGAGGATAAAGATCACCAAAGTTATAAAGACTTAATATAGCTAGGAGAAAAAGAATTATATATATATATATATATAAAAAATTCAGGACAGAAACCCTAAAAGGTCAAGCATTTAAAAAAAAATAAATCAAGATCTAGAAAGTATGTACATGTAGTTTCATGGCAAGTTCTGAAGGAGAGATTACTTAAGGAGTGGGACATGCAAATTGATATTTAGGTGCAATAGCATATGACAATCATATTTTCAGATGCAGTTATAATATCTGTGCCAATAAACAAAATCACATAAGTACAGCCTAGAATCAGGCCTATCTCAAAAAAACCCCAAACAAAAAAAAAAAACCCAACGCAAAACACCCCACTGCCAGTTTTGGGTCAGTGTTGCCTGCTTTTCTAACTCATGAGGAAGGTGTCTTAGTAAGCAGACGAGGTTACGAAGCTTTCATTCCGATTACCAGCACTGCACCCAACCTGTGAGGAAATAGGACTTCAGCTTCAGCTGACTCAGTGATTAGAACTTCACAGGCAATGAATAGCTAAAGTTAAGGCAGCTACACTTGCTTCACACTTAAACATAATGATTGTCAGCTTGTGAAAGAGAATCTGTACTAAAGGGAAAGGGAAATTTCCCCTTGCTGAAGTGCAAAAGAGCCAAACAACAGCCCATCTGCAGTAAGCTGTCTGTCTTTTGTTACTACACTACTATATGTTCTGCAACAAAGGTTTTATACCTACTCAATTACATATTTATTTTTCATTGGGGAAAAATAATTTTAAAAACCCACAACACCTTTTTTCCCTGCCCAACTTGCTGTATTTGAAAATGCAAAGCTGTTTTACAGTTATAAGTGACTGATAAAAGGAACAAACTTCTAAAGATCTTGTTGCAATTATTTACTTGTCCTAATTTCACATTACAGAAGGATTTCCTTTATTCTGCCTGAAAGAATGAATTTATTGATAGTAGCTTCACCACCTAATATGAAACTTCTCTTCAAAAACATGTTATTTGCAAGGATTTTTTTTATATTTTTTTTATGTTTTCTTTCTACGGACACAATGTTTAGCTTCTTTTTCAAATATTTCGATTGACTTATCAGGTAATCTAACTGACAGTGATAGCTTAGTTAAACATCCAGTACACTTGGGAGATAAAGGGGATCTTCCTCAAAAAACTTACTTGTTATTTATGCAATACATTTCATAAATAGTTCTCTTAAGGTAGAGATGAGACACCTGTTTGCAGGCAGAATGGGCTTTTCCACCAATATGCACACAATGATTGAACAACCACGTAAAACGTACTTCACACACTTGGAAAATGAACTGTGGGAGCTCTCGTTTACAGAATAATACAGCACCTAGTTAATCTACTCAATCAAGCTATCTATAATTCTCATTTCAAGCCAGCTGTAGTTTATTGCTAAACTAAAGGTTTCTGTACTGTCCTAATAAGTAGTTGATTCTCCTATCTGAGACTGTCAGAGTCCTCAGACAACAGTCTGTTCGCTCTCTTTAGTTATGGTCAGTTCTTCAGCAATTCTTCACCTCTTTCAGAATAAGACAAGCATAAAACAGAAAAATAGCATCTATACTACTTCTAAAGAGCTATGATCAAGTACAAGCTTTGATAATCAGGATTTTGAGTAAAGGTAAATTTCCTTTTATCATAGTGAAATCCTGAATCACTGGTAGCAAATGAAAAACATGTTAATTAATATAGAAATGAAATAATTCCTACTGTATACAACCCAGTCCTGCAGTTCTTATCACTAGTCACAGTGCTTACTTTTATGAAGCCTTTGTTTGCTAGTAATTGGACTTCTCACCCTGTAATTACAGACTGTATCTTGAGCATTTATTTGCAGAATTGGGCCCTTACGCTGCAAAATTCCTCATGTTAAGGAACATAATTTTTATCGAGTAGCACAAACTGCTTAACTTTCAAATAGCTTTTATTGGCATCTTGAATATTATCCAACTTCTGAAGGCAGAAATACACTTTTCTCAATAATCACAATCACCAGGAGACAAACCAGACAGTGAATTCTCATACCCTCCTAATTTATTCAATACTCCTTACTCCATACATCTTAGCTCTAATGTCAAATTAGAAATTGCTGCATGTGCTATATTCTGTAGCAGAGGACTTCTAAGGAAGAAATTACAGTGTAGCAAAACAAACAATTTGTATGGTCAAAGCAAAGCACTACCCAAGTAACACTTGTACCATCTGCGTTAGGCAACGGGGCAAAATTCCACTAAGGAGGAAGCTAAGAGAAATAAAGCAAAGTGACTTACCTAAAGTCATTTGGAACAAGTCGTAGCAGACTGAAGAGTGGAAGCCAGGAACACCAGACACCTTGATCCTGAATATGTTTTTTAGACCGACCATCTCTCTAGAAACACCCCCTAACAGCTCAGTCAGCTCTGTGAGCCAGTGATTTGGAACCAAATCTACTGGTAGAATCCAGCTGCTTTACAACAAATGCTCTGTATGCAATGGCCCAAATAAGGACTTAATTGGGTAACTTTGCCTTGACTAGTTAACAGCTGATCCTACTGGCACCACATATCCAACCTAGAGCTTGTATACTGTTCTCTTCTCTACTGCTTGTTGCACAAGAAAAATAGGGCCAGGCTTAGCCACTTCCTTTGCCACACTGATACTTGATGCACTTTCTGACCCCTGCAGCTGTTTCCAATCTGACTGAAATTAAAGCAGACAGCAAATTCTTCAGTGAAGTACAGGGTTACTCAACCAGCAGAGAAGCGAGAAAGCAAAAGGAAACTAAAGCCATTTTCATGCACTGGCTCCATCCTCTACGCAATTGAGCTATAACCCATAAATTATGTTTACAGTTAAGCCATGAATTGATGCTGACCTCTTTCTGTACTTAGTTTTTGTCCATCTGTAAATTGGGAATAATAGTAGTGGACTATATCCATCAGGAAAATAAAAAAGGCATTTAATTTATTACTATTATTAGCATCACACTACAGTTCAGGTAGCATGGTGATACATATAAGAATACATGTATACACATAAATCTACACAGTATAAAGTGGTCTGAAATCTCCAGATCTTCCTCCCATGTATTTTAAGATGAACTAAGAAAATAAAGAAATGAAACACCAGAATAAAAGTAGGTGTCATGCAGGAATTACCAAATTTTCTTCCTTTTTTTTTTTTTTAAAGTGTGCAGAGCAGGTGCAGCAAGTATCATTTCCCTCCTGCTGCTTGGCCCACCTGCTGTCTGCCTGATGGTGCTATCCTCACTACTTTAGTATTTATTTCCAAAATGCAAAGTTAAAACTAACAATATAAATTTTTTTCTTCATTTTTTCACCTCAAGTATATTCTAGGTATCTCCCCAAATAGCTCTCTGACTGTATCAAATGCAACTTCATTATTCATACAGATGATGGTAAAAAGAAAATAGACAGCAAAACTCTTCTATCCAAAATATTCTGTCATGCAGATGTGACTTGCTGCAGAGAGTCCATACAGAGGAGAGTATGTCCCCTGCCTCTGTTTTGCTTCTCATGCATTGTGATGCTTCTCATGCTGTAAGATGCAAAAATGGGTGGTGTCTCATTTGGTGTGAGACATTGTATGGATTCATTGAATAGGTACCCAGTGTAGAAGGGCTGACAACTGCAGCAATAAAAATCTCATGAGATGCATAATAAAAATAATAAAATAGTAATAATAGCAGTAAATTTCAAGGTATAAGTCTTCTTGGTTCTGAGCCTATAAGGTATTCAGTCTCGTTAAAGAAGGGCTAAAAGAAATATACAAGCACACAATGGGATTTCAAGTAAAATATCAAGTCTCATTACCTCAAAATTAGATGAGAGTTGGCAATATGGTAGCAACCCTTATCATGCAATTCTTTCTCTCCTGTTCCTCCCTTCTTCTTCCACAAGCTTTATAAAAGCCCACATGCTTTTCCCCACAGATGTTTACTCTATAGAACTGGGCAAACCTATGTGGAAACTTGCATTTCTGAAAAAAACCTGTAATTCCCTGGTTCCCTTCAGTGCTGCAGCTCTGCCGTTACTCAGGTTGTTGGACACCTGGGTTCAGCTCTCCCCCAGCTCCCTTGGGCTCCTACTCCGAGGGTGCTGGGTGAGAAAGGTCCAGAGCAGGCAGGTTGCTCCCAGGAGGGGATGCAAGCGCCTCCCTGAAGCCTACTGCTCTGACAGCCTTGCTTGTTCTTCGAGCTAATGCTGCCATTTTGGGCACATGCGCTCATTTCTCTGCTTAGATTACAGACCCTAGAGTGGTCTTAGTTTATTAAATAGAAAGCTAAATTTAAGGGGACTCATGTAACCAACACTAAAACCTAGATGACACCTACAGCATGTGGCCAGGACCCACATAATGCAGCAGCACTGTAAGAAAGTCTCACTGATGACGGGGACTGGCAGCTCTTCCAGCTTCCAGTCTTCCATGCCTCCAGTGAAGGGTGTGGCTGACATCTGTATTTGTGAAACTCTTGCCACCACAAGCTTTCAAGGCCAGGTTTTGGACCACTATTCTGCCCTATAAATTAATGCAGAATTTCACAGCAATGCACCAATGGTTTGATATGAAAGCATTTACTATCTGATCATGTAAACTTAAGTTTTCCTTCTCATCTGTGAACTGAAGTGCACCTTAAACCTCCTTTTCTCTGCAACAAGGAAAGAGATCCATTGATCTGTAATGAGCAATTATTCATTAACACTACAAGCAGTAATTAAATTAACATTTTCATGATTCTGGACAATGAGGCTTCTACATTTATAACTGATACAATTCTTAATTCAAAACAATTACTAGTATCACTATTGTTTATTATGTATGCTCTGCTTAGAAGATATTTGTTTAAGCTTTACCTTTTTCTTTTGCTGTTTTTAATAGTCTTCCAATTCTTTCTTTGACTATCCCAAGTGCCAATGAAAATTATAGTATTCCAAAGAATAATGTAAAGGCTAGTGTCCAAGCAATAATGTATTTGTTATTGCTCAAGAAAAATAAACACTTTTATAAACGCATGAGTTGTGAGAATAATTAGCTTTTGTTATTAATACTATATGAAAAATAAACTGAAGTCAGGCAAAATAAAAAGTAACAATTGACAATGAAAAAACCCTGAGACTTTTTACAAGAAGTAAATACATTTCCTGCAGCTTTTTCCTGCCTATAGGAATGTCTTAACTTTTCTAGATGTACGTATTTTTATGTTCTGATTCCAAATGTTTCAGTCTTTACCTGCGGCTACATGCATTCTATCACATGACAAAACAACAGTTTTCTTTATTTTATTGTGCTGTTACACACAGCATAATTTTATTATTTTAAAGAAAACATTTCTACAAAGTCCAATAAATCAATGTTTCTCAAAGTTAAAAATTTGCAAAAACATGATCTGCTCTGTTTTCTCCCTTAACTGGCCTTCTGTTCAGCATTCATTTTAAATGTAATGTTATTTCAGTCAACCAATACTTTTAAGCGTGCTGAATAGTGTGGAACATTCCTTTATTCTGATGTCATGCAGAAAGCATTTTTCTCAGAAGACATCTTTTGTAGTTGTAACCAAAAGGCAAAAGAAACTGGAGATCTCAAAGGGCGGGGGGGTGTGAAGGGGGAATGGCTTAAACTCCTCAATCCTGTCACTTCTAAAACTGTGTCAAAACCACACATATTTTTGGCAGTGACCTCTTAAAATAGTCCCTTATAAGCAAGTACTTCTTTGCCATTTCCTAGGTAGTATACTTACTTTTACAGGTTTGGCTAAAAATTCCTTGCATTATTGTACTGTATCACAGGGAAGTTCGCTATAGTTTCATGAAAGACGTTTTCATTTCTGACTGGCATCTTCTCAATAGCAGGGGGCCCAGGCACACCGCTCTCTTCCAGGCAAACCTTTCTGCTCTTAAACAGTACGGCATTCATAACTTACTTTCAGCACCGCAGGGCAGCTACGCAGAAAAGCTTCTCCAACTTAATAGGTTACATCACAGAGAAGTCCACTATTTGGCCAAGGTGTAAAACACAAATGCACCCCTCATTCACTTCTGCATCTAACAAAAATGAAATCTTATCTACCCCAAAGACCTGCATTCCCACACTACAGCCTGCTCCAGGCTAGAATACTGCACTGTTACCAAATGTTGTCTCTTTTAGCATGGTTATTATGTATCATCACTCGCAATTAAACACAGGAAAGGGAAAAATCAAGTACAGAAGAAAGGAAACCTGAAAAGTTCTCAACAGAATAAATACATGTACTGGCAATAACTTTCGTTCCTGCAAATACCCTGAATTCTCACTGTGTGAAACTGTACTTTAGACAGAATGTGAATATATTTTTACTATCTAGGCTATCTCACAGGTGTTGATATAAAAGGAAGGAATAATAAGGTAAAATTGCTTAAAAGTATCATCAGCATGATTCAGGAACGAGAACTCCTCTTATGAGAAGCAAAGTTTGAGAGTTATCCTAAGGTAACTGATGAAATTATAATTAATAAAACTTTTATATTGTAATATGTTAGACTACTAGAGCATTCCACCAAGCTCCCACAGTTTTCTACAGGAAATTACATTCTGTTACACAAAAATAATTTTGAAAATACTGGAGAGTTTAAAACAAAATATTGGAAATATATTTTACATCATTCCACCCATAAAAAAAAAAATAAATTAACACCTCTAAATTTAACTTCTTCTTTTCCAATGGTATTAAATATTTTGAGTCTAGCCCTGAAGAGCTTCAAGACATTGAACTTTAGAACTGTGCCATCTTTCTGTACAGAAGAGCTATAATTAGCCAAAGGCTTGTTCTTGCCATTTTGGGTGTCAGAAAATTTTAACTCTGGGAGAGACAAAAAAAGAAGATTGCTATATTTGGAGGAGGAAAAGAAAGCACTTTGCAAGTACTTTTAAAAATGCTATTTGTTTTAAAGATGATTATGTACTCAGAATGCTAAACCCAGCCTTAACAAAGGCATCATGGGACCAGAGGAAGTGTCAAATGTTATCAGTATAGAAATACATACTACATACGCATAGATGTATGTACACAGCTTGTTTGAACTGTGAAGTTCCAACTGCTGCCGCGGTGGCAAGTAACAACACATAACATATATAAACTTTTGTGTTCTGTAAATATAGAGACACTTTCAGGTTGGACATGTTATTAGATGTTATTATTGGGCTGAGATGTTGGTCATTTGCGTATATACACATGTATAATAAAATAATACACAGAACATAGGGATGTCACCTTACCACCCATAATAAACACATGCACATTTTTTTCCTGCATACCTACTAATTAGTACATCGGCTGCAACATATTCTGCCAAAAACATACCATGTTTCAAGCAGACAAATGCCTTATAGTTCTCAAAAACCTGCTATGTTTGCATGGGAGGGGGTTTTGTTGTTGCTGTTGTTTTGTTTTAGTTTTTCCTTGGTTTTGTTTTTTTGATTATTCAGGCACCTAGATTCTGCATACCATAGTCAATATTAAAAATCCTGCAGGTTAAACAGAAATGTTTACTCTGAATAAACTACAAGCAATAGCAATGGCTAGAAACACTTGAGTAATGAGAACTGGGAGGCTGAACAGGCACTGTGAACTTTTATTCTTTCCATAGAAATTAGAACAGGAGAAGCCTAGTTTCTATATCTTTTCTGTAGAAATACCTCTGGAGCGCATTCTGCCAGAAGGTAGGACTTGGGACACCCTTGGCTTTTCACATGTAATTTGGAACTGGAATCCAAGTCTTGTGCTGTGGAAAGAAGGGAAACCTGCTCCCAACAGATCTTTAACAGTATATCAAGGTGTCTCTGTTACTTTAATCCACTTCTCCAAATGCACTAATAACATGAAGAGATGCAACTGTTACCGCTAATTGAAAGGAAAAATATTAACAGCTTTCTTTAAACATGGTACCGTCTTATTACATTCTCTGAGAGTAATCTTAATTGCTTTAATAGGAAAAAATGTTTTTCTGCTTTTTATTTTTCTTTTACAGAGTCAGCACAGCTATGGGAGAGTACACTGGATTCTGTTCTGGCTCGTGCATCAGTAGAATTGGTAGCTAAGTTCCAGCTGTGGAGTCCTCATTGTTGGCGATCCATGAACCAGAAAGAACATAGCTAGACTTTCAAATTCCAGGTTGAGCTTGTGGCACTGGCAGTCAAGAAAAGCACCTTTTCACTTACTCTTTCTCCCTTTTGACTCTACAAAATAAATTAAATTATCTGAGGACAGACAATCAGCTGCTTTATGATAATAGATTTTTGAAGAGAAGTCTTTACTTTAAGAAAGCAACAGCATGCACTGAATGCACAATGTTAGCCTGTTGTCTGCCACAAGTACTGTGCCATATGCTTATTAAAGAGCATTAAAGTATGAAAGGGAAAAAGGTGGGACTGCTTTTGAAGGAAATCATGTTAAAATACTGCAGAGAAGCTGTCCAAAACCAAGGGTTTTAAATGTGAAAATAATGTAAGACTATCAGCTGCAGGCAGTATCGCTGAGCAGATGAAGGCTAAACAGGGAAGTGTTTCTGCATGCTTCTTAGCCATTGTTTTTGTGTTGCTGTGGAGGAAAAAAACCCAAACAAAATAAAACAACAACAAAAAAATAGACTGTTCTGTCTTCTAGTTATTCAGCCTTCTTAAAATTATTATTTCCCCCCAAAATTTAAATACATTGTGGAATACAGACATTTGATACTACAAGGGAGTACACAGTACCATGAAAGTTAAGAAATAATATTGTGTACTTATATGTTTTGGTAATACATACTATATATAATTTTAAGTGTTGCAACTCAGTAGAATGCACTAGCACTGTCACAAAAGACAGCAAGTGTGTAAAGGAAAGAAAGACTGCTAGACAAACATAGACATGTAACTGAAAAATAATGCAGAACAGCTTTCATGCTCAGTGGAAAGACAATGTTGAAAAGGAAGTTTACCTCCCACACCCTTTACAAAAAAAAAAAAAAAGTATAAATTATGAACTACGTATTTTTGTTTCATGAAGTCTCTGGCATAAGCTCAATAACAGCAGTTGTCCCCAGCCTTAATGCTATGTAGCCACTTAAATGACAGCAGTAACACTTGACAGTGCAAGTTTTCCTTTATATTCTTCTACAACTAGTCACCCCTATAGTTTATCATTCTTCATATTTATAACATATCCACCAAAAGCAAAAATCCAATGTCGCTCATAATATTTTGAAAGAGATGCAGCTTCACAAATGATAGGAACCTTGGGGCATTTCAAATTGAATGCATTTTCTAAAATCACTTTAAATTTCAACTATGGACTGCAGCTAGGCCTGCTAGCCTAAAGGTAATGTTCTGTATTACCATGCCATAGATCTGGGTTAAATTTCCAGCCTCTCTATAGCTTCCCAAGCTGGCACAACCTGGGGTGAGACTAGCACCTCTTGTTATCATGCAGACACCACTTCAGCCGATTAAGGAGCAGCACTGATAGGCTCTGAAGAGAATCCCATCCTCCTCACCAAAGAGGCTGTGTCTTTGAGCATAGCAAGAGGTTAAAAATGGGGTTGAAATGGAGTATATCCTCAGGGCTCCATCAGGAACATGAAAGACAACCCAAGAAAGTATGTTATATGACAACAAAGACATCAAATAATTTTAGCGGAATAGCTGCCTTCTACCTCTACAAGTTTCCTGGGCACTTCCAGATGCATACCATATCTTTTTCCCCTTCCATCACAAGATTTTTGTGTATTGCTCCTACGTGCTATGAAACAGCTGCTACATTTCAATCTAGATGGCTGAATTACAATGGTGGATTAAGTTATTCCCATGTGATGGACCTTCTGTACCCAGTGAAAAACAGAAACTACTTGTAAGAGGGAATGTGCAGAAAGAAAGCAGCTGGGTTCAAGTGTTGCTACTTAGTCCTCACACCTCCAGTCCTCAAACTTCACACAATCTTGTGCACTCAGGCATGGAAGAAAGTTCAAAATTAAGATGAAGGGTTCTGTTTCACTGTTCCCAGATACTATGTAAATATTCAAATTATCCTTGTTACAATGATAAATAATCTCTGTGGGTAAATGTGTGGTATTTATATGGAGATTCAAAGCCAGTCCAGATATAGGAAAGAATTTCATATAGTTCCTGTCTGTTTTCTGAAGAGAAGCAAAGAAATCCTAAATTTGACCTGCTTGTTGTAAATCATTTGGGGATCCTTTAGAAAGAAAGGTATCATCACACTATATGCTATTGTAAAGGCAATATTCTAACACTAGGCTCACGGTACAAGCTTTGTATCTGATAACTTTAAAGCTTCATAGTGTGACCACTTGGCTTTAAATCTGATTTTCTCCATTAATGCAGTTATATACAAAAGAAAAATTACTTTCATATTAAGGTAAGCAGCTGCACAGCGATAGTGTGAGTAAAATCGGCATCTGTGGTCTTGTGCAAATCAGTAGTAGTTCAAGATTGGATGTTGATAAATAAATGACTGAAAGGCTGCATACTTGCTGGAATATAGAAAAAAAGCCAAAAAGGCCAGTGCTGAAGTGCCTAAAAATTTGAAAGATATATACTGCTAAAAATTAAATTGAAATACATTTTCTAAATACCTTCCGCAACATAAGTGGTCTGTATCTTCTTTCAAGACAGAGTATCAGTTTATTTCAAATTTAGAGATATTGGCCTTGATTCAAATTCATGGCAGTTATAGAAACCAATGTTCCATGGCTTGATTCAGGTGGCAAGCATTAAATCTTTTTCCTGCTGTCATGCAACAACAACTTTAATACAAATTAGTACTGCCAAACTCAGTTTCCTGAGCTCAGAAGTCCTTGATGCTACTCCCTGAATTTTATTCATACTTTCACACGGATTGTGCTCTGCTGAAATTGTTGTAGCTGACAAGAAACAAAAAACTACAATTTAATGACACTGGATTCAGTATTATAATTCATGACATTGTAGAAAATTTAACATGCAGCTCTTCATTATTTTTTTAACTGAGGTAAAGCTCAATCAAATCCATACAATGTTTGTTGGGCTTTTTTTAACCTGTAAATTTGGTTTCTGTGAGTCAGAACTTCCCTTCAGACCAATTGTTTATGCTGAGCCCAATCCTGCCAGTCAATAATAACTCACATTTTTCAAGCTACTGATTCAACTTTTGCAACAGCTTTCTTGGACTTCAAGACAAAACCATCCAAGCCTCAGAAAATACAAAACAACAAACCAAAAGCAAGAGTTTTTTCCAGTTTTCCTGCTCACCAGGAATATACAGTTAACTAAACTTGACACTCCAGACAACTCAGAATGAGATCCAGAGGGTAGATCTGAGTCAGAGAAAGCATATTTCCATTTAAGAAAGAACCCTCTGTTCCTCTGATCAGCCACTCCAGACTGATGGGCCCTTAATTACAGAGTTCCACAAAAAAGGGTGGGAAATGCCAATGAGTACCTAAGCCTCCTGGGTTTCCAAGGCCATGCTCAAAAACCCTTGGCAAAAATTTGCATCTCAAGGAACGCCCAGTTCCAATTCCTAGTAACTTCCATAGCAGTGAACCAAAGTTCAAAACCACTTCCTAGCAAAATTTCTGCCAAACCAGTCAACTCCCTGTAACTTTAAAATGAAAAACTCATTCCATCTGAATTTAGACCTCAATTTAGAGCCAGTCATTCATAAGTTTGTTTTCCTATTTTATTATTATTTTACCAATCATTTATAATCCAGGAGTACACAAAGGCTAATCAAGCTCTAGGCTTTAGTATGCTGGCAATATAGAGGCATATAATCGTCAGTCCTGGTCAGGGGCTTACAATGTGTGAAAACAAAGGAAGCAAAACAAACTAAAATAACATCCCTTTTCCTCCCCAAAATCCAACGATGAGGACAACTTTGTTAGTTCTATGACTAACAGGATTTTCACTTATCTAAATTTAACCTTTCCTATTTTTTAATAACTGCAGCCTTTCTATTTGCTAAGTGATCCTCTTTTAGAATGAAATTTTTTTTAACTTCTTAATAAAAAAGGAAACAATCAGTTTCTCAGTCGCCTCTTTTTCTACCTACCTGGAGCTACCCTTGGCCAACTGCCTTGTAAGTATGCATAAAGAAAGAAACACTCAAGTCAGCATATGGTGACATCACTGAGGCTCTAAAGGCATGATGTATATGCCCCATGGTGTTCTGGCTGGCCCTTCCTACTCCTCGTCCTCCTAGGGAATGCTGGTGCTTTTCTTAAGAAAAGGGGAAACTATATTTATGATCCTCCTTAGACCCACGTAGATAGGACCAGAGTCTTTCTGAAAGTTTCAACAAATTTGTCTTACTCTTCAAAAGCAGAGAGATCAAAAATAGTGATTAACATGTTCCAGCTAATACGAGCGAAGCACACCTTAAGAAAACTCTTGAATCAAAGTATCATTTCTGTTATGGTTCAAATATGTGTGTGTGTGTGCGCGCGCATGCGTGTAATATATTGTTTACATATCAAGAGAAATGAGGGATTAAATGGATTTTCTCCAACACAGTCTTGGTAAATAGCAATCCAAAGAGCTCAAAGAAAAACCTCAAAACCCCAGAGTCTTTTGGAACTACCAAATTTTAAACCACTGTCAAATGGTAACATTTTTAATAACTAATGTTAACCATGAAATACACTTACTCAGGACTTGTAGCTACTTGGCCAACAGCATTAAAGTAAAGAGAATTTTGTGAAAATTCTGCTCTTAGCTAAATGCCATACAGGTAGAAAATAGGCTTTTCAAAGAGCACCATAGGTGTTTACAAAAAATAACAAAGAAAAGTAAGGAGAGCAATGGGTAAGAGTTCAAGGCATATTCTGCACTGATACAATTCTCTCTATATCTTACTGCATACTGAACATTTATCAGATGTCAGGAATAGAAATGCCATGGTTTTTAAGGCTCACATAGTTACATGTGAATGCATATAACAGACTTCCAATATCTACTTACAATTTGGAATTACAGAAATGGCAGCATTACCTAGCTTTCATTGAAACCAAAGAACAGTCTCTTATGATTTCACCTGTGATAGGTCCCAAGCGATGAAAGAAAATCAGATGTCCTAAATATAAGTGGCCAGCTTCCAAGAGAAGTTGAGCATCTTATTGGCACTGACTTATTTTGGTGACTAATATGAAGACATTACATAAATTTTTGGCTCTAGTACCTACGTTAAGTTGAAGGGTTTGCATCTAAGGCATAAAACCATGTGTACAAATGGAGAGAAGATAATAGAAAAAGCAGAAGAGGAAAGTTGGAATGATTTTTGATGGGATTTCCTAGCTGCACTGCACATACTCAGCTGGATACTCAGCTTGTGTAAACGGACAACACAGCACTGGAGTCAATGCAGCCACAGTACTTAACACTAACTAATAATCTGGCTCTATCTACTGATGTCAAGACAAAAATAAACACAAGCTTTTCCACAAAAGAGATTAAAATATGTAAGTGACTCTAATGAATACGATGGTGTTTGGGGAATTCCTGTATCTTTTGTGCACATCAAAAGAAATGATGAAGGGACAGAGAGGGTAATGGCAGAGCAATAATGCCTCGTGTAACCTCACCGTTAAGAGATTCATAATGACAATCTTCTCTAGCTGTGTGCATAGTGCCCATGGCAATGTGTGCCTTTGCACTCCACAGAAATGGACAAAAACTTACTGACAGGGGACTATGAGCCCAAGACACAGCACTGAAAGAGGTACTTAAACCTGTGAAGTATGCTGGACATCCTTTGAGAAATTCACATAAATTAATGGTGGTATTATGGGACAGGCCAAACATTAATAACTAGCGATCAGTTGGATACTTAAGAATTAGACCAATTCGACTTTCTTTCTTCATGAAAAATGAAAACTTTTTTTAAAAAAAGCAAAACTCTTTAGTCAATGTGAGTTAATGATTTTTCAAAATCTATCCAAAGTCAAGTGACACCTGAACACAATGTACAACATGCAACCTGGACAGATTATGTTTTGGAAATTCCTATAAAAATACTTGCTAACCTATCTGACAGTCCACTTTTTTACAGTTTTTCTTATGCCTATGATGTGAAAAGTATCTTGCTGTCCTAATCTTCAGAAATTACTCTCAATTTCTGTCAAGTAATGTGACTCATTTCACAGACGCTATCTAGTAAGCGCAGTGACTACCCTGATAATTTATCAGACAAAAATCAAAGTAAAATGTATTGATTTTATTTCTCTTCAAGCCTAGTTAATAACACTAAACACATCAAAACTACCACTGAAGGAGAGTTTTTAAGAAAGTTAGACTAAGAGTATGATCCAAAATCACTTGAAATCACTGGGAGTCTCTATTGATTGACTTCTGTGAGCTTTGAAGCGGGCCTGAATTGGTCAGCAATGATGCTCCAAGGTACATTACAAAGAAAAATTCATTTAGGAATGTGCAAATATGGAATTACTGTACCTCTGTCATGATAGAAGAAAAGCCACCTCTTCAGTAATCATTAGCATAGTTTCACAAAGCTCTATTAATACTAAACTGCTTGTCAGGGATTCTTTCTGCCTTTTCTGGTACGCATAAATCTGAAGTATTTAAAGCGATTGTGACGTGGCCTGAACACAATAGGAGAAAGTCCTCTACGACAAATGCCAGGTGCTCCTGCCAGCAGAGCAATTCCCTGCCCCTAGGAGCTGGCAGAATAGAACATCTCAATGGGCTCGGAGGACAGCCAGCTTTCTGGGGAGGCGTTCAGCAACTTCCCTAGCCACAAGCAAAAATAAACTTGTGCCATGCACCTACAGTAATAAAAAGAAAAGGCTAGATGGTAATGTAAAAATTTTAAAATAAAGCTGTCTCCCTGCTTGCTTCTGAATGGTGAGGACAAAACAGATCACCATTACAAGACAAACAGAGGTTGTCCTGGTTTGAGGTATACAAATTCCTTAAATTAAGGAAAATATTTAAGATAAAGTTATACCCCAGGCCTGTTTTTTCTACATTCTGTAGCATTGCATTCATTTCATATTTTGTCTAGTTTTGCTTATGTAAATTTTAAATAAATATTAAATGGATGCTCTGTTCTTCGGATAATTTTATGTTTGGGCATACCATATGTTGCCACTGAGCACTCATTCATTAAACATATGAGTGATCCTGAAAATCTTTAATTGGGTAGGATCCCTGTACTTAGATATTACATCAGAAGTAATGTAAGGATTTGAAAGGCTGGGCCATGCATTCTACAACCGGAACAGAATGTATATGATGATCATTTTTGCAGCTTCACCGTACACTTAGCGGAGCACCAGTGCACGTTGCATGTCATTTTGTCTAAAAACACATGATAATACGGAACTGTTTTTAAAATTCAACCTATAGTACCTGCATATTGCTTATACTGTTAGTAGGCTTTAAATGCTCACATGTGAAATCTTGACACCTTTCACTATCTACTACTTGGGATAATGTTTTCACATCTTCAAAGAATTTACCTGTTCCTTTCAAAAGTAGCCCTTTCTGGAAAAAACAAAGAACCCAATCCAACTTATACTGAATACTGGATAAGGTTCCATGTTACCATAATTTTCTTCTACGAAAAACACAACCCAAATGACATTTTATTGCTAGTGGACAACAGTTTAAAAAACAGTAGTGATTTGGAAACCAAAGTCCCATTTTTCAAAATAGGCCCTAAAGCACCTACACATCCTTGTCCTTTTCAACGAGATTAAAGTTTGTGTACATAAATCATATCTGAAAATGAAACTTAAGGTCCTGAACCACTTTGGCAGTTTTGAAAACACGTCCCTGCAACTTCAAATAATTGTTCAACAGAGAACATTATTTGTTTGCTTTAAAGTAGCATTTCTCTTAACTGAGCAATTTTAACATCATTTACTAGAACCTACTGAAGATTTTAACTTAAACATATCTGCAAGCCCAAGTTTCAATTTCTTGGGCAACTTTAGCATTTGCTTTGTTTATGCTAGCAAGTGAAATTGAAAGCAATACATTATCCAGCCTTAAGGGCTTGCTTCTCTTTCTCCTTTCAATTAATCTTGTCTCCCAGGAGTCCAGCATTAAAATAAAATAAAATATCAATACTATTCTTTTTTAATTTCTATGTGTTTAATTATAAGCAGCAATTAATCAATTTTTTTAATTTTACTTCTTCTTGGGGGCATCTCACTGATAAACTGAAAATCAACACCAGTTTATTAATCAAATAATCACAAAACTTTGAGGCAAAAAAGAGTTCACCCCATCAAGACTGTAACCTAAAGCTAAACAAATCTCTTCTTTTTCTTGACTTATTGGTAGAACTAATTTGGTTTTCCTAGAAAACATTTTCAGAATATATATTAAAAGTTCAATAGCAAAGGGCCAATTTCTGTTTTCAATTACATTCTGCAAGTTCATTAACACCAGTGGAATTGTTTGGATATAACTAATGGCAAAAAATGACTCACAGTTTACACCTTTTTTTTTGTGAGTACTTTCTATCAGAGAAAAGAGAGCTCATGACTAATCCACACTGATATTCCCAGTACGATCCTCAAGCCTGGAAAATGCAAATTTCAATCATTTTGACATTGTTGTTACTATTGAATCCACTTTAAATGGAAGAACACTAGATACTGCTGCTCTTTTCAACATTTTAATATCAGCGGATCAAATCAAATCACTCTGGATAGGCTTGGATTTTGATCTATGCACAAGATTAGTTAAGAGTCGCACAGATTTTCCCTCAAACCCCTTGGTTTGTAAGAATTTTCAGTATGTCTGACAAGCTGGTCTTCCCTAATGCTACTCCAATTATTTTTGTGAATATATATAAACTCCTTCTCTGACACTATGAGTATTTGACCTCATTTACACTAGAACTGCCATTAGATTTTTTTAGGTACTATTACAGATAAGAAATGAAAATATTCCAGGAGTTAATTTCAATTTCCAGGATAATTGTTATAATAGTAACCTTTTTTTTTTTGTTTAATCTATTTAATTATTTCCATCCTTTTAATCAGTTCAGATAAATGAACTGACTTAACTGCAGCAATCTATTTATTTCTGCACAAGCAACAGACATCCTGAAGTTTCTTCTTCTAGTCTTTAAACTAGTATTTTCCACTGAAAGCTTTAAAAAGTTTCAGTGTATTTCTGCTGCACTGGTAAGTTCTCAAAAAACATTTAGGTCTGATTTATATTAATTTACCTACATAAAACACATCTGCCAATTTGCATCGTACAGTAGTAAATTAATCACTACAGCAGTAATAAACACCCTTCTGATAAGAAAAATCAGTGTAAATACTGATAACTCCATTACAGCACATTCTGCCACACACCTCTTTCCCGCTCATGGTGTCACACCTTCCAAGAGAAGCTTTGTGCTTCCTGGAAAGGGAATTATTTGTGATGGACTTACTATTATTTTTCTTTGCCGTTGCTAATAGTTGGATCTCTTACACAAGTACTGCCTTTATTTTTTTATATATATATATATCTTTAGTATGTATAATATATATATATTTATCCATCTTAATTTACTCTTAACCAGAAAACCTGAATATATGAAAACATGTATCTGAGTTGCAAGTTTTTTGAGAAAGGAAAAACTTTCCACTAAACACAAAACAATTGACAGGATTTGTTCACTTGTTATAGCCATATTTTCCTAAATGTAGAACTTCAGTCTGTTTCATAAATTTCATCACCTTTACTTTGTAAAGAGGCAGCCAGTGAACTATTTTTTATAGATTCTCTTTGATCAAGAGTGATAATTTTATGTTATCATTACTTTTCTAGCTCAGTTCTACGCAAGTGGTATTACTTTACTAGAAGTTAACTATGTTATTTCAGTACTACATTTTCTTGATTGTTTTGCTATCTCTATGGCCAAATAATGATCCATAGTTCAATAAGAACTCAAATAAATAAAATCAATTGACACCATACATGTGTCAGAAAAGCAGATGATGACACTATCTTAAAAAATCTGATGTGGTGAAATGTACAGTGACAATTGCTTTTTTTACTGAATCACACCATAGAGGTAAAAACTCAATTCTAAGCATTCAAAATTCTATGGTTTTAAAGCTGCTGGCCCTATGCAAAAATGAGATTTTCTCTTGATTAAATACTCAAATTTCATCTCGCGGAATCCATTACTTTATCCTAACAAAGAGTTTGCTAGAAAAAAGTTTTTAAGAGCTCTCCAGAGGCAATAAATTTCAAGTTTGACATAATTTCAAACACTGCTAAAAACGTATCTGTCAATATTTGATCTTAAAACAATCTCATTAAGAGAGGTATATCTCAGATATTATTACAAGGCACACTTTTTAATATCTTATTAGCACTTTATTAAGTGGTTTGTGCAGTGCCATTTTAACGATAAATCTATTGTTTCTTGCAGAAAGTTTCCAGCAGCTTGATAGCTTCCACGTATTTTAAATACTATAAAGCAGTTTTAGTGTTCTCTAAATACGTACCAAGATTTTTTAAAACACCTATTCTTTTGTTAAAGAAGGCCTCAGTTTAATGAGGTCTGTGCCATTGCCTGCAGCTACCATCTCATACTTTCCAACAGGAAGTGCAAAAATCAACAACTCCTACTATGTCCAATGATGATGATTAAATTAAGCCCACTTCCTCAGTCCAATGTTTCCAAGTTTATCAGTGAAAGAAGGATAAAATCTGATGCTGTTGAGGTCAATGGGAATATTTACCATCACTAGTATTTGACTAAGGAAATCAATTAAAAATACCTGTTCAGACAAGATATCTACATAGGTGAAACTGCATCATCATTTTAGTTCACTGTTATGAAATAATTTTACAAATGAAATAAAACTAGTACTATATCGCCTGCTGCCCTGCATGATACACTTCTATTTACAAACAGGGAGCTGGGCCTGTAATGTCTACCTGGTAAGAGAGTTCAGGTTTCTCCCTCCCATTTAAAAGTTGTGAAAAGCATGAAATCATAAAAAGCATGAAAGCACATCAATTTTCTTTTCTTTTTAAAGATGCCTATCACAGCTTCTGATTACAGTATATTTTACCTTCCAAAGTTAAAAGTATCATCTATAAACCACCAACTGCCAGACATCAATGAGTGTTCAAGGCCTGGTCTCCTGTTTGCACTCTGGCCCACTTCTGCTTCCTAGAGTAACTCCTGGTCAGCCACTCCACCTTCTTCTGTCCAACTGCTTTGAGAGAGAAACAGGCAGTACTTTACAAATCCTGGTTTCCATTTTTTTTACAAATGAATACTTTTGTGATAAAATGTAGTAAGTCTGGTCTTGCCTTCTATCTACATCTTCATTAATAAGAGAGCTTAGAGTATCCAATATTTGGACAGCAATCAAGTTCACCAAATCATTCAACTGACCTACAGCCTCGTCCTTGTCCATGTTAAGGGTTCCTTAAGAACAGGGAGAGCGATAACTAGACGCCCACACTGGTCACTTAAACGTGCCCCATCTTGTCACATGAAGAGATAGGCACGCAGCCTCAGAGCTTTGACCTGAAGCTCACGTGCGCTCTCACTGCATGGCCAGACATGCCTTTGTCATGACACATTGGATATACTTTGCTCACGGGATCAAGAGGAGAAGTGTCCACACCATATACAGCCCTGAATAATTCCACCCAGAGGCTAAAAAGCTTTCCAGACAAAACGCTAACCCCACTGACTAACATTCTTTTCTTCCCTTCTGCAGATCAAAAGACCTTCCCTTTCTACCCTCAATCCAGACATCAGGTTACAGGAATAAAATTTCAGTACCTCTGATCCGGTCCTCCTAGAAAAAGCTGTGCAGCTCTGGACAACTCTGTAATACTCCATAATACTTTTACTTAGAAGAAGGTAACTCTTCACATCAGGGATTCCATTTGGAATCCTGTGCTCCACCAATGAAGTCCAGCCCCTTAGTAAACACTGCCTCTTCTTCATGAAGACATTTCCTTATTCACCAAGGTCAGCTTGCCCGGAGAATTTCCTTCTTTCTTTTCATCCCTGCGCCCTCCCACACACAAGCACAATGCTTCAACTGTAAGGACAGAAACAAGCACCAGACATGCAAGCATTATAACATGTGTTATGCTGAAAAGTGGAATCATATGACTGCAGAGTAAAACGCCACCCAATTATATGAGTAGTGGTCTTTCATGTTCTGCAGCCAGTGTAATCCTTCATGATCCACTTCAAGAACAAAATGCTCCCCTTACAAATAATGTTTGAGACTCTATGCTGCCCATTTGAGCAGTAAGCATTTCTTCAGCACCTTGCTGCTCCCACAAAACTAGGATTTCTTCTCCTGTAATAATACTGTTTCCAGGTCAATAACAGGCTTCAACGTGAGCTGCAACACCGGTTGAAAAATCAGGCTTTGAAGTGCTGGATGTTCACAGAAGCTCTTTTTTAATGTCCGGAAGTAGTTGTTAAAAATTATTCATCCACTCCACTTTATCTTGTGCATTTCTATACTGCCAACATGATGTAAAAAATTCCTGCACCGTGGAGGGAAATTTTAATATTTAATCGTATTTTTTCCATTCTTGAAGCATCGCATATCTCTTAGAGACACATCAAACATAGCTAACCCAAATGTCACTAGCTGCAACTTTAATGAGTTTTTAAAAGTTATTTGCAGTTTTCTCATGTACCCATTTCTTATGGAAGTAAAACTTTTCTTCCTACTGTTAATTGTCCATTTCCAGCATCTCCGCTATCAAGATCCAGTGTCAGTGGACCTCTGAGAAATTCTCACTTATATCAAATTACCTATCATCGCTTGCAATATAGAACTGACTTCCTTGGTTTCCTCCAGAATACCTAGGGATATATATGTAGTAACTATAGAAAACTCTCAAGTAGCAGAAGACCTACTGATGCTCAAGGCACAGCTTATGAGCAACTAAAAGAAAATACGCAGACATTTATTTCAGCCTGAACCACTGATGCTAATGAATGTCTGTAGCATGCTTCCATTTCTGGTTAATCCTGTCCACAATGTTAAGTATGAGGAATAAACAGAATTCCACAGTTCCCAGAATAGTTTTGCATCATTTTGGATATAAAAAAAGACTCCTGATTAGTAACTTCCCAGTATTTTTCCCTCTAGGAAATAACTGATGCGCATTACCTATGGACTGTGCTACAGCCATAATCTAAGTATCTGTTATGATCCCCAATATTTAGAAGAATCTAATTCAATCTTTCCGTCCTAGATGTTGACACCTTCTGTTTCATTGCAGGTGAATTTCTATCTCTTAAACTCAATATACAATTCCTGAGTCACAATATTCAGTATCACATATAACAAACTTGATCACAGCTGAAGGCTGACTATTCTATGATCTGCTGTGGTGTATCCTTTAATCAGGGTTTGTTCAGCCACCCAAAATCACTGCTGTTACTGCCCCACCCTTTACATTTTTGTTGCAAAGTTCACATTCAAATTGACAATATTCTGCTAACATCCATAAAATCAGTGTTTCCTGTTAGAAAGCTCCGCAATTTTAGCATTCGTCTACTCGACAAGAAACCTCAGATCTCAGGACTGTGCTGGACCTTATCAGTGTGCAGCCTTGCAGCAAAGAAGGCAAACTGCATACTGAGTTATATTAACTAGACCGTATGCAGCAGGTGCCCCTCTCTTTCCAACACTTGTGAGATTGCATCAGGAGTACCAAGTGCAGTTTGGGGCTCTCCAGTACAAGAAATACAGGGCCGTACTGGAGCAAACCACTGCAGAAAGCCACCAAGATACATAGAGGACTGCACTACATAACAGGAGAGGCCGAGACAACTGGTCTTGTTCAGCCGTAAGAACAGCAGGTGAAAAACAACTCTCATTTCTGTCTACAGCTATCTCATGGAACGTTACAAAGAAGATGGAGCCAGACCCTTTGCAGAGATGTACACTTGTAGGACAAGAGGCAAAGACACAAGCTGGAATGCAGGAAACTCCAATTAAATATTACGAAAACCTTTTTTGTCATAAGGTAGTCAAACACTACAAGCTGGTCAGAGATGTTGTGGAATCTCCATCCATGGAGATATTCAAAACCTAACTGGACACAGTCCTGGACAACCTGCTCTAGCTGAACCTGCTTCAGCAGGGGGTGTTGAACTAGATAATCTCCAGAGGTCCCTGCCAACCTCAGCTATTCTGTCATCCGAAGCAAGTCATAGCCTAAGCCTCTCATGACATCATACAGTAAACCCAGGACCGGTTCAAGACCGTGATACGCATTCAAACCTGAAATAAATCAGGCTGCTTCCTCCTCTTCCAAATATGCTGTGGAACAAATCAATCTTCCTTTCACTCTCCTTCCAAAACATTCCTTTAGGCTTCTGAGTTGTATTTAGCTCATTCAGAACTCTACACAGTGATACTAGTACAATGCTTTTCTAGAACACCAGCACCGTTTTCCCTGTCAAAGTCCTAGGAAATCTTGCCATATGTTTCAATTTCCCATCCTGCAACTCTCCAAATCTCTCCTCCTGATTCAAGATCTGCTTAACAGATCTTCATTATACAGTCAGGTATGGGTATCAACCTTCTGATGAACATCATTCCACAATCAATTTCTTTTTCCCCTCCCCTTCCTTAAACAATTCAACACAAGAGGAATTATTTCAAGCTAGAAGAACGTACAAAGTGCAAACTGTATACCTGCTGCTACCTCAATAAATCTGAAGCCTTTCTAATAGTGCCAAGTCTACACTGATATAACAGCAAAATGTGACTTCCAACACTTGTGTATATAAGTAATTAAATTTATACACATGATAACCTATCTCTGCTAGTATGTAAACTTACATATTTATGAAAACAGCTACTACAGTTCTTTCTCCAAAAATGACATAAATACAGGAATTATATGGGGACTGATATTACATATCTTTGACAAAAGTTATCAATATATACTTCGACTATATGACCTTTAAACGAATGTCCCTATCACTACTAGTTGGTTTTGTTTACTGTTAGCATGTATAAAATAGATTGCATCCCAGTTTAAAAGTATAATACACATTGACGTTCACATGTGTTCATTGCAATTTGCAAGTCATCACCACAATTAATTTTATGCCACTGGGGTTTGACCAAGCAATATAATATCCAAGCATTTAATTTTACTGAATTCAGCCTGTTTAATATGCACTTTGCTTGATCGTTAAAAAAATCAAACTTCAAATATGAGTGTAAAATTAACTACTATGTTACAGAAAAGCCTTTCCAACAAATGAAAAATAAACAGCAATTAAAATTATGAACTCTTCAAAGCAGGGACTCTTCTTTTTTTTTTCAAGGCATCATATGGTATGACGCCTTGTCCATACAGTCCCAGTAAGGTCTTTCTTAGTCATATCAACATAAGACAAAAACGCATTATGAAGCAGTGTAATTAAGCTATGACACGTCTCATATCCGTTCATGAAATATGCCGAAAATACTAGCTAAAACTACTTAGCTGAGGCCATTTTCTCCAACAGTTTTCTAAGAAAGAGAATCACCAAAGAGACTTGCTACAGCTTCCAGAAATATCCTACACAACAATGTAAGAACAGGCATACTGGGTCAGACCAGTGTTTCCGGTATCCCATCTCCAAGAATCCCCAAAAGCAGTTGCAAGGAACAACAGAAAAACAGCAACAGCATATATGATACGCATTCACAGTCTCCAATTATCTTCAGTGCAGGCACCTCCTCAGACAGATATGTACTTAGTAACATTCAGTGGGTTTCTCAGCCACTAATTTGTCCCATCTCCTCTGAAATTCATAAAAGTTTTTCACACCCCAACCCACTTAAAAGACATCATTTCTTCTTACAGGCACTCACTATCACAGATCAACCAAACGCGCAGAAAAGTAAAGACTGGTAATACATGAAATATTTTTTTATTGACAAAAATATTCAGATTAGTAGCAGTAACTGTAGTACTAACAAATCCACTAGGTGACCAAGTGACAAAGGACAAAAACCCTGTCCCTACTCCCCAAAATCTTACAGTGCAAGTATCAGATGAGAGACAGGGAACTATTTAGAAGCAGTAAGGCAACAGCAGCTAGCATCACAAGAAGTGATATCTTGTTAGAAGTAGCTTGACGGTGTCATGCTTTTGTAGGCATTTCAGATAAGGAACATCTTGGGAAGAGAGATGAACTCAAAAGGTGAGGTTACGAAGGAATACTAGTCCCAGCCCAAAGTATCAAACAAATGTGTGTTTGCAAATACAGTAAATGGGTGACAGGGCTGGTCTTATAACTTGAAGAAAACCTTTACAAAGAGAAGCGGCAAGACACAGATGGTGAAGAAGGTTTTGGACTTAGGGCAAGTTACTAATATTTCATGCACCAGAGAAGGAAGGCCAGTCAGGATATAAAAAGACATGGTCAGAGTGACAGTCTGTCACTCTGAAAATGATCTCCGGAAGAGGACTCTAAACAGATACGAACAGATACAACTGGAGAAAAAATAATCCTCAATGGTAGTGAGGACAAGCATTTAACTGAAGAGTAGGCAGGAAAACACATACAGCAAGCATGTTCGGCAGAAAAAGCCTGCAAGACTTAGATGTAGTCTGAATGCAAAGAACTTAAGAACAAAACAGAACAGTTATACTAGGTCAGTAAAACAAATATAGCACAGAAAGAGTGCTTCCATCCATGATATCCCATGTCAGCATCCAGAAGTCAGCTGTGTAAAAACTTCCTGAAGCTGAGTTGCATCATGACCATCATATTTAATAGGTCATCAGGGACATAATGTAATGCCTGATCCATTTTCATATTTTGACCTCGGAAATACACTTTGGCAAGGAATTCCGCTATTTAATTGCATGTTATGTTGGGGGGGAGAGAGGGAGCACACAAAAAAGCCCCCAAAACAACAACAACAAAAAAACCCACCTTCTGTTAAATGTTTTAAAACCATTTCCTGAGAATTACAGAGGATGTTTCCTTGTTCCCATAATATTAGAGTTAATGAATAATTGTTCCCTGATTGCCTTCTTGAGGCTTTGCATGAAGTTATGGCCAATTCCTCTGAGTCATCTCTTTTCCAAGATGAAGTATTTTACTTTATTTAACTTTTCCTCTGACAAAACTCCTTCCATATATCTCATCAGCCTTCATGCCCTTCTCTCAAACTACAGTATCTTTTTGAAATTATGATAACAAAAGTACACACAACACAGACTGCACACACTGTGGACTTATGGATTGGCATAATTATATCAATGTTCATGTTTTCTGTTTGTTTTTCTATTTCTTTCCTACTAATACCAAATACTCTACTTGCCTTTTTAATTGCTAAGCTATGAGGGAGAGGTCTGTATCAGTGAGATTGCCAAATTATGGACCTGTCTTAACAGGGAATATGGCAGTGTTACCGTGAAAAGCAGAGGGAGGGCTTGGAAAGAACTCTAGGAGATCTGTTTTGACTAAGGGAGTCTAAGATAGGCAATAAAGGAGGAGATGACAGAAAAGCAAGACTACATTTTCATTGACATAGAAATACCATGAGCCTATGAATCATCTGCAAAGAGATGATACTTGAATTGCATTTCTACATGAGATTATGCAAAGATGAAGAGCAGAATGAGGAAAAAAAAAGGGGGCGGCTGAGAGACAACACGTTGCAGAACTCCCACGCAAAGCTGGATAGTGAATGAGAAAGTATCCAAGGACAGCAGAAAGAGGACATTTGCCAAGAAGTTACACAGCAAAAAGAACAGGGACATGGTCAACTGTTTTCACAGCTGACTGACAGGTTGAGAGGACCAAAATTTAACATTTAAAGTGCAATTCGCATAATGATTTAGAAGTCCGTATCTTGCCTGGAGAGCCAGCCTCAGAAGCAACCCTATCGGATCACCCCACTTAGTCACATAATGCCTCTGCTCTGCCTTTTATCACGCCCTCAGCACTACCAACTGCCCGTCGCTGCAATGCACTCTGCATTTGTGTTTGCTTCTGCTTTCCCAGCATAGGGCTATAGTATGATGCTAAGAAGACACTTTACTCCTGTGATTGCAATGCCCAGGGCTTTTTGTACAGCAACCGAATTTGCCTTATACAGCCTTCTGAGCAGAAGTTACTACTGATTGAGGTAGCATGAATTCCAACTGGAACTGAGTATTACACAAGTTCATGAGACACAGCTCCTGACTCTACCAGGAAGTGGTCTACAACTGGATGCGTGGACCCACTGCTATGGATCTGCGTCTCCTTTCCCTCATCCATTCCCAGATCAGTTAACCAGGTTAGCCACCTTCTGCTAAGCTTTTTCTCCCTATAGAAAGAAAGTACTGAAAAATTTAATTAATAGAGTTTCCAATCCTGAATTCTCTTCAAAGAATCTGTCCATGAAGCGGGACAGTCTAGATAAAAATATGGTTTAAAAATTATTTTGAATCCTCCTGTTCCTCTCTATTTTGCATTCACATCTCCCATAAAAACTGTTTTGTAGATACGCTACAGATTGCACAACAGCCAAAATGAGTAAGAAACTCTATAAACTGATTTGTTTTCCAACAATTACACATGAAAATACAAATGGAAATGACATAGTAATCTTCCAAGCATTCTGCTTTCTTTTTCATTACACTCAGAAAAGAAAGAAAGAAAGAAAAATTCTTAACTAATATACTTTAGTTACTAAAATTTTCTGTGCCTTAGAAAACAGATAAATTAATTACAATTAGCTCTCACTTGGGTAATTTTGTGTACAGCATTCATATCAGTGATCTGTTTAAAAAAAAAGCAAAATCAATATATACATTTTCTTAAATAAAGGACTTGCATAAAACAAAGTCAGGCACTCGGTTCCTCTTTCATTCCATATGATACACAGCTGCGTCAATCCCATCAGGAAACAGGCAACAGGAAATTCTTAACATTCTGAAGAGAAATCTAAAGATGTGTCTCATCACCCTCCCTCCTAAAAGTGCTTTTTGATTGTCTAAAAGACTTTTACACCAGTTCTAAAATTATTAATTACTTTACTTAGCTTTTAAGCAGCTATAGGCCTCATTAAGTAACTAACAAAGAGTCAAAAACATTCTTTTTTATAAGTTGCCTTCACTTTTTCATTTCCTCCATCCCAAAATAAAAATTGATAAGGAAAGCTTGACACCTATGGACAAAATCAAAGCCAAGTACCTTAGCTATTGGAAAATGTTCCTTCATAATATGCTGCTCCTGTGTTATTTGTGTTTCTAACTATAGCTCTTGCATATATAATTCCATTATACTTTTATAAATCACCGTTTTGAAAAATGCTTTTGAACCATTAATATATTTTCCTGGTTAAAATTCTTTGAGATGTTCTTAACAAGAGTCTTAGATAATGAATTTGGGCAAACTCTGGAACAGTCTTTACAGTATTATCATTCTCATTAATTTTCAGAACTACCCACTGTGTTGAGATGATTGTCATGGGCCTAAGACTTCAATTTGGCTAAATATTTTTGCATATATTTCAACATATAAGTAACTAACAGATGTTTAAAATGTTAAGTTCACTTTCTAGAAATAGTTAAATGTTTACTGTAATATCATAATTTGTTTTTGCACTGATATTTATTTTGCTGCTTCTATCTTTAAACATTCCGATAGAACCCTGGTTGGCTGTAGACAAAATGCTTTAAAATGACTTCACAAGAAAACAAAACATACTCGATTTAGTAAATACAGCTGTGCTTTTAAAGAAAGAAAAAAAAACCAAACAACAAAACACTTAACGGTACCACAAATGAAAAACAAAGAAAAGAAAAGAAAAGGAAACACTTACTGCTAGAAATGTTACTTTTACCTAAGGTCCAGACTTCATGTAAACCATTTTAAATTGTTTGCATAATAAAAGATTTTACATTCATATTTTATATTCACTTTAGAAACCTAATTCATTCTGCTGTCTTACATCATTACTAGAAGGCTATATTAGATGAAAAAAAAATTACTTTTAAAATGTTAATACACTGCATATACAGTATCTTACTTTAGTCCAGATCATTCTTTTTTCTCTGCTTTTTTTTGGTTATCTTTGAAGACTGCTTCTGTTTCCATTGTTTCATCCTTAACCATTCACATATCAGAGCAATAAGTATTTCATTACTGGTTTATCTGTCCAGAGGCTTGAGAAGCAGTAACAATTAACCCTCCCTTCACAGTGATTGATACAGGCTTTGCTTTCAATTTGTTCCACTACACAGATCATGAAATTCTGAATGCGATCATCCTTATTGACCTACACTTTCAAACACACGGCTACAATGAGATGAAAGTAATTATTAAAAGGAACTACTCAATGCTGAAACAAAGTCTTGAAAAATCTTTTAGATGACCTTCTCATAAAACTAGCATTATTTGATGTGAAATAAAATGATGGATTTGCTTCCCAATCTGGAAATATTAAATTTAAAGCTGATCAAGGTATGATATCATTATATCATATAAGCCCAGCTTTAACATCATATCAGTTCATATCTGCCCCAATAAGCAGTGACTTCAACCAGAGTGATCATAGTAGGATCAGGCCCTATATATTTTAAAAGTTCCTCCGTCACCAGCTCTGTTTGAAATGTTGTGTTAAAATGACAAGACTGTAATTACTATTCTACTATAGCCTGTTTCAAAAAGACACGGTGTTTCTTTTTAAGGTCCTGGACTTCTTCAGGCACCTAATGTAAATAAGTACACAGGAAATTCAGACTGCTAAGGAAAAATGAGAAACTCAAGTCAGATTTCCATCACTGGCTGAGATGAACCAAGATCTATATACACCACTGCTGGAGACTTGCTGCTGTGGAAAACAAGTATTTTTTTCATAAACCCTTGAAAAATAACCCCAGCAAAATATTAATTTCTTGTAATTGATACATTTTTGAAAAATGCAAAAGGATTGGTAGGTGAACAGTAATGACAGAACTATATAAAATATGGGTTGCAGTCAAAGAAAATCAGGATAGAAAACTGTGCAGAAGGATGTTCTTACAGGCCTGAGGCTCTAATCACAAAACAGAGTGATGGAGATGAACCAATACTGCATGGATTAGCAATGAATTATTTTGAACTATAATCATGTGCCAGCACAAAGGGGAGGTAAAAACTAGCCATTACTCACAAGCTGATCTGCAGATAAGACAAAAAAAAAAAAAAAGAAAAAAGGGGAAAAAATTTATATGCTAAACTGAGTCGGGAGAATAATGAAAATCTAAAATGTTGTTACACTTCAAGTAACATTCTATTTAATGTCTTTCGTGTACTGTATAATACCAAGTATTTACACAATACAGTCTGTAAGATGATGGAGCTAAAGCAGGGTTAAATCAGAGAACTCTTCTGTAAATTAGTACTGGATAATAATACGTGCTGAAAAACACCCTAATAGAAGAGTTAGCTTTAAAATAACACACATGGGCACTAATTTCTCCCATTGTAAAACTGTGGGAAATACATGTCTATATATGTGCATAGGTAGAGGAAGGTAGAGATATATGCAAATGTGTATATGTACGTGCACACTTATGTATACACATGCATATATAATGAGGGATTTAATTTCCATTAGTCCATCTGAAAGCAAAGCACCACCATCTTAAGATTCAACGTTAGTTTTCCCACTCGGGGAAAAAAAATGTTAGAACTAATTTTGTGAGAAAAGAAAAATCAAAACTGCTATCCACAAAGATTCCTAGGATTCTTACGAACAGACTGTTTAAATGAAGAGCACTTTAATCAGTAGAGGAATCCTCACGTTTCTAATGTCTTGCTGTGCATTCTGCAGGTTATAGTAGCAGCTGGTAGAGGTCATATATCTTTTGTGAGCATCCCAAAAAGGCTCACTGCCAGACTGTTAAATTATGAATAAGCAATGAACAAAAGAATGCAGATACGGTGGTGACAAGATAATCCAAGCAAATTTATCTATGACAAATTTCACAGGATTAACAAATTACATTTACACAGAACAATAAAAATGTGCAAAAAAAAGGATGAGCCTACTTTTCCCTCACAGCATTAGAGGGGAAAAAATCGCCATTCCAATGCATGTATTTACATTTAACTTTATCTAAAGTAAGACATTTATAGCTTGCTGAAGACAATCAACTAGCATTATTTCCTTTCAAGCAAATACATACACTGTGTCTATCTAACATACAACATATGCCTGAACTTTGCAGTATACAAGTCAGTGGAAAATCTTTTAAAGTTCTCCTTACAATTAGTAACAAGCAGAATAAATATAGAAGAATCCTAATTTTGCTTTTCAGGTGGAATATTATGCCATTCTCTGTCAGTTAAAAGACACTCTTTCCCTTAATCATTTTGGGTTTTGTTCCTATTTGAACTGAACAAACATTGTAATATATGATAATTGCCACAAGAAAAAAAGAAGTCATGAATAGGACTTAAATACTTTTTTGCAGTAGTATCTATTAAGAAGCAATTTATAAAAAAAAAAGATATCATCACTCCGAAAGGATTCCTAAATCCAGAATCTAAATACTGGATGTTCCTACAGATGCACATTCAGGATGTCAAACAGTGGGGTTTTTTTTGGAAGAAGAGGGGATTTGCAGTGTTTGCTACATCCTGCAGTCTCCTATTCTGGTCTTGAGAAGTGATACAAAAACAAAATTTGAAAAACTACCCTCAGAAAGCATGGAATAATAGTTTCCAAATTGCAACTCTGTAGAGAAGCATTTTTCTTCCTGTTAACAAAGGAATAAAAGAAAAGACGGCACCTCGTAGTTTCAAAATTTGAGTCTCAGTAGAATGACTGATAAAAGGCGCAGCATATATGTTTGAAAGATCTGGAATCCGCTCTATCTTTTCTATCATGCATCTCATCTAAAGTCTGTTTTTTCTGTCACCTCCATTTATTCTGTTGTTTGTTAATCCAAAACAGTTGTTCAGTAAAAACAGATCTTGAATAAAAATGGGCCTTCTGAAATCATATATATCATTTACGTATCAAATATATGTTCTTGTTACAGAGCACTGCCTACAAACAGGAAACCTCACTATTAAAGTGAACATCCAATTAATTAAGATACTTTAGTAAACTACTTGGATCCTTCAAACACTGCTACTTGAGTACCATTTATCTAGCTCATTCAGCCGTTGAAAAAAATTACTGTACTTTTGATTTTCCACAAGAAATGCAAGTTTTGTTGTAAAACTGAACAGCAACTCAGAAAGAATGAATAAATAATTTAGCCCAAAGCATTTGTTTCTCTTTTTGTGTCCATCTCCTATTTGTTACTTAACAAGAGAAAACAGTTTTGTTTTTTCACTATGCAGGTTTTTTTGAGAACCTCCTGTCCATACTGTTAGTAATTTATGCAAAGGTGAAGCAAACATGCCAATCCTACATCTAACTATAGTCAGACAAATAAAATCAGCTACTTTTTTTTGCAGCTGTGAAGGCTGAAGGATAAGTACCACTGGCAGCTATTCTCCTTTTTAAGACTTTTTTTCCTTTTTTACTCCCACTGCCAGCACTGTACAGATTCAGTCACTCAGTTCTTTCTATTGACCTTAACCTTGACCTTTTTTTTCCCCACAAAGTAACAAATTCTGCCTCACATCATCTCTAAGAAAAAACTGCTTTTCTAACAAGCATTCTTCTAAAATTTGGTATGTTATACTTTTGCTAAATGAATTACAGCTTTGGCAGGACAATTCTGAGCCACCTAACTCATATAAGCCTAGGCTGCGAGTAAACTGAGTGTAAATGTGAATTTGCACATGACTTTCAAACATAATGTGCAGGCAAGAGGGAAAAAAAAAAAGAGTCCCCCCCCAGTCATAATATAAATGTATCAGTTCTGTGCCTAAATTCGAGCAAAACTATAACCCTTTAGGATTTAATCCAAAATGACTGTTCAAAGACTATTCATTACTCAATAAAATTCCGTTTGAAACAATGTAATGTGTAATGAAGCCTGTTCTAAATTCCTGTTGGAAACAAGACTCCCAGGCAAGTATTTTAAAAGGGGCTTATAGGATTTAGGTGCCCATATTTCACTGAAATGCTGTATGTGTTGGATGCCTAAATCCAATAGGCTCTTCAGCAAATCCAAGCCCCAGGGACATTATTGTAGATTACATACATACATATTATTCAGGCTATATCCCATAAGTTCACTATATACATATGTAAACCTAACATGCCTGCAGGTAATGGAACAGTACTTTTCCACTTAAATTATTTAACGTAAGTGTTGAACTTCTATTATATATCAAGCTAACAGCTAATTTTAAATTGCAATCAAGCCATTCTCTGAGAGCACTTTATTTCAGTGGAGGTTTTGCCTGTAAAAGAAATGTAAATCCCTCTAACGAAGGCAGTGTAAAATCTTTGAATACACAGTCAAAACGGGGGCTGGAATTTTATTCCTAGTGCTAACATTGACATCTTCTGCCACTTCTGCTGGTTCTCAAAAATGTTTTGTGCGTATCTATCTCATCAGTAAAACATGTAGAACAGTGTTTACAGACCTTTCAAAGCACACTAAGCTATATAAAGAAACATATCTACAGAAATACTCGGTGTTAATAGTAAAGTCTTCTTCAGACATTGTATGACATCAGTGAGAAGTTCCCTAGAACTGAGAAATGACAAGATACGACAGACAAGTGAAAGTCCAAAACGCCACATACAAGAAAGGCTGGGAAAACAACCTGTAACAAATCTTCAAAACTCTGCTTTTGGTAATCCATTTCAAATTCTTGCTTACATATCACTTCTTTAATGTGCCTGATTCTCGCCCGTATGCAGAGTGCCGGCTAAGGGCTGGCATAACTCTCAGTATCCAGCTGCAGCAGGCTGAGATCAGAATCTCCTTCAGGACCATTCCATTTTTACTTTGGAATCTCAAGATTTTCACATTTTATAATAATACACAGATGCAAAGTTCACTCCTCTTCCCACTAAGTACATTAAAGTTTGTCATTGCGATCTCACTGAGAACGAATTCCCATCTATTGAATTATATGGTAAAAATACTTTCATCCTTGCTTGTGATTCTCTGTAGTATACTTTAATTATATGCATAATTTCATTTGGGACTTTTAAAAAGATTAACATACAACTTGAATTCAATATTCTCCCAAAGACAGGGTCCAGTTCCGCCAAGTTACAGACACAAATACTATCCTACCCTTACCATACCTCCTTTGTCCTGTGTAATATACTACTATAGCACACAAAATTAATGAATATTTTTACTACTCAAAGTCCCGTTCAAATCAATGGCACAACGGTCCTATTCATTTGACTAGGACTTTGTGTATTGCAAAACTACTGCTCGAGCTAGTCACAGAACAATGCTCTAGTCATATAAGACATGGCAGCAACCATTATATTCTTACTATGGCACATCTTCTTAGGCAGCAAAATGCAATATTATTACAAATTATCCTTATTATGCAAAGTCCTATTAAACAAAAAGTCATGCACCTCATTCGCACTAATGGGACTTTTGTATGTTAAAGATAACATGCAGTAGCCTTATAAATATTACATAGAAAGAAATTGCCTCTTCTGAAAAAATGCAATTATTACAAAATGAATTTTCAAAACATTTCCTCTCATGGCCATAAATCTTTGGCAGCTTCTTTAAAA
>VYXH01004876.1:969490-1021020 GCA_013397275.1 Burhinus bistriatus
GGGGGGGGCGCCCCGCCCCCCGCCGCCCCCGCGGGACTCGCGGCCGCAGCCCCGCGGCTCCTTTGTGCCGCCCCGGGGCTGCTCGCAGCCCTCCCCGCCGTCCGCTCCGGCCGGGTTTGCCCTCCTTCACCTCCGCCAAGCGCTCACCCCGGGCTCCGCCAGCCCGCCGGGGCCGTGCGGCTGCCCCTGCCCCGGCCGGGGCCGCCCGCCGACCAGTNCGAGGGGTGAGGAGTCCGCCCCGCAGGGCAGATGGGGAGAAGAGCGGCGTGCCGAGTCAGGGGCAGCAGGGGAACGGGAGGAGAAGGGACCCCCCCCTCCCGTAGTGGGGTCCCACCTTCTGGGTTGACTCCGAAACCACGGACCTGTAGCTCCAAGCTGCTGGTTGCTGGAGCGAAAAGTGCCGTGCCTGAGGGGCAGAACTGGACTCTGCCAGCCTAGTGGGTGGACGGCTAGAGGAGAAAGTGACAGGCGGTGTAGCGCACCTTACACGAACAGCAGCTGTACTGTTGACTGGTTTCTGGGGAAACCGGGGCGCGTACCAAGAGGAGTTACACGGGACAGAATAAAGGTTGCATTCCAGAATATGCATGGTGGTGGAATGGCAGCATCTCGGAAGGGGGCAGATGTCCCAGATGCCCCATCGCTCCAAAGGGATTGTAACCTTCGCTTCCATGAATCAAAGCTGTCACCTGGGCCAGTCTCCCCTTTTCCCATACAACTGTGAGCCTCTTGGAATCGTAGCTTGGCTCCTAATCTAACAATATCCTCTTATCTTGACTTTTCTTTCCATTCCAGTTCCAAACGAAATTAAGACACACCAACCTTATGTTAAAACAGAGACTGCATTCAAATCCTTTGTATTAAATAGCATCTGTGTTTGCATTCTGTTTTAATACAAAATGCTTTGGATTGCAGCTAATACCAGGAGATATGAAACTGGTTAGTCCCCACATGTTGCACATAAAAAGAATTCATAATGAGCATCTGTGGGATGTGGAATGGATCCCATGAGTTAGCTGAAGACCTCATAACGTAAGAGCTGAGAAGCCTAAGTGAATTATGACTCTCTTTCCTCGCAAGTAGGATTAATTTTCTATCCCACTTATATTCATTATCTATCCTGTTTATACTATAGGGACATCAATTGTTTGAGTGTTAAATATGAAGACTTTACAGAAACGTGTAGGTTAGATAGCTTGCAGAGAAGAGGGGGGATGTTACTGCTAGGAAAAAATGTTATTCAAACTCCACATTTAAAGAGCAGTATTAGATAAAGCTGCTCACTTTTTTAAAGGACTGCAAATTCTACGCCTTTCTCTTACAACATATTTAAAATGTAAGGTTTACAAAGTACCCTCCATCTGCCTGTGGCCCTCCCAGTGATGTCAATAGGAATTTTGCATGCAGATGAAGGCCCGTATATGGCCTTTAGAGAGCAGGTCAATAAATGGCTGGAGGAATAATTAAAGACTTCTGAGCTGCTCCTTTCCTTTTTCTTACAATATAGTACAAGACTGGCATGAATATAGGCTGGGCTACCACTCTAATTGGCTATGGAATAACACTGAAAGGAATTTAAATGTGGGCAGTAGCCATTTTCCAAATGATCACTCCATTACAGTAGTTTTGTCTGTCAATGTATGGCCAGGCAGTAGAGTGGATGTAATCATGTCGAAGTTGCCATCCATTGATTGTCACTCTCTGCTCTGCAGTGACAACTCTAAGCAGATTTTCACGTTTCAAAGGGACAGCCAGGACAGAGAGCCTGTCTTTAGCCAAGCTTGCTTCAGCTTAGTCCCGAAAGTCACCGATTTTCATCGGATCTCTTGATATTTAATAAGATCTTTTATGACTATTGATTAATATCTTAATTTAAGTGTTAATGTAACTGAAAAGTCAGTCTTGGTAACTTTGCTTGCACAAGTAGTCCCCCTGAGTCAGTGGAACTCCTGACAAATGGTTTTGTATGCTGTAAAACGAGCAGGATTCAAAGGTAAGTTTGTGAATGTCTACAGAATAGAGGCATTTTCTTTCTCATAGCCCTTAAAAGATATCAAATAAAAAACCATTTATCTCATATCCGAAGAAAAGTCCATTTTGATTGTTTGTATCTTTTTTTCCCCAAATTAACCACGATGGTAAAATCCAGTAAGATTTTCTGAGACTTATTTTATATACTGATGAAAATATCCATCATTGAACCTACATTCTATGCCATATTAAAGAGCGTGGACCCAACTCACCACATATTTCACCAGTGCTACAACGTACCATGATGAATTTAAATTAATTTGGTGCAGTATGCTAGTGTAAAAGAGACAAGAATCAAGTCCAATAATTTAAATTTAGTTTATTTCTCATTTTGCTCAAATTATTGACAGCTTCTGGTGTCTAAGTGACATAGTTTTTGTCGCAATACCATATACTATTGTAAGATATTCTGCAAGTTGCTTTAGTATTGATTAAGCTAAGAAATATCCTAATAGAGTACTGCTGTTTCTAACAATGTACTGTAGACCTTCCTCTCTTAGGCAAAAACATAGTAAAGATAAAAATTAAAAACATATGACAGTGTGTAATACAGTAACATTTAGTATTTATGCTTTACATATACCTCTCTATCACAATTATATATTATATCTTTATTCGCATTGTCAGTGTACTACTGTTCCTTTCTTTCACAGATGAAAAAATATCTCTTCTCTGGAAATTCATTTCCATTTACTTAAAGTTAAATGGTTTGACTTTGAATTTTCATTATCTGCTGTTGGAAGGAGCCTGTGACAGGTATGAGAAAAAATGCTACAAAGCTTCATTGTATCATCTAATTTTTGCTTCACTTTAGTCAGATATCATTTAGGTAGAGAGTAAAATACTATACGTAGAACAGGATAAGATAGAACAAAACAGAACAGAAATAAAATAAAATGAAAATAGGATATATAATGAATTACAGTAGAAAAATGCCTTTATCTTGAAGTGATTTTTTTTTAGTTATACTGATTCCTCACTAGTGAGAAAATTGAACTAATTTTATATAAAAGGAATATGTCATAACAGGATATGGCATTTATCTTCCTGAGATAGGGGTGACCTCATCATTCACAAGTGGCGTAGCTATGAATGAGTAATCAGCCTCCCCACCCATTAAGTGTAGATAAAGTCCACATCTTCTGCCTAAGTATTAAATATTAGATTTATTATTTTACAACTCGCCATCTCTACAAGTGTCCACTGACTGTTGCTTCAGTTGCTGCTACCAATATGTATCATCAGTGTGAAGTGAAAGAAGCGCCTCAAAAGGCGCCCTGCATAATAGTGAATGGAAATGAAAATAACAGAGGAGAAGAAAACATGAGAAGATGGACCTGCAGGAAGAAAATGATGGGCAGAACAGGGATAAGGAAACTCTTTAACTGACCTATACTTTCGTTGCCTGTAATATTCCAAGTGCTTCATGACATACATGCAGTGAAAATATTTTTCATATTAATACCTCACATATATCAGCTACCTCAGATCTCAAGTTATATTGCTAAAGTTATTCCTGAAGGAATTTATATATGTATAATGCGAGAGAAATATATAGTTAGGAAAGAATTCCGTTTCACTATTCATCAGCAGTGCACATTAGAGAAAAGCTGCAGTTAAAAAAATACAGTTTTGTTCTAGAACTATATAAGATAACATAATTTTCTCCTTCAAATGATGTCACGTGCTGCATTTTGTTTTCATTCCCCTGTAAAAGCAATAAGTGCAGTTTAAAGAAAATATTTGGAGTTTAATTTTAAATCAAAAAGAACCGGCTGTTCCTCTGTTTAGAAGAAAAACCTCTAAAAAGAACATGAAGTCAGGAAAAAGACCATCAAAACTTAAATAGGAAGCACTCAAATATTTTCCATCTTCACAATTCCTTGACATGTACCCAGGGTTGGAAGAGCAGATGAGGGAAATGTCTTTTCTGAAAGGTTGCGCTGGGAATGAAGGGCAAGATTAAGGTAGTCCCCTCCCCCCTGTATTCAAAAGAAAAGCAAGCAGAGAGTAAGATAGAAGGAAAGTGCCTGGGGAAAGTAGCATCACTATCGAAATCATAAAAGATGTATAAGGACATCAGTGGAAGAACTAGAAAAACTATTAGAAGAATGCCCTACAGGGCTATCCCAATGGCTCAGCGATTAGCAGACTGCGCTGCCACTGGGAAAATGCAGCTGAGGTTTGAGGCTAATCTTAGGATCTCACTCATTGGTACTGGCAGACAAGAGCCTTACGAGGATGGTGAGTCCACAGTGGAGGAAGACTGCTATGTTGCTCACACACCCAAAGGTATGTACCTAGGCTCTGTTTTGACCGCCGAAGCTGTCTCAGGGAGGAGTATCGTGTTTTCTCTATCATCAGCTACCCTAATTCGCTCTCTATGTGAAAGCAAAAAAGCGCCTCTGGCCTATGGCGTAGTGACAAAGGACAGCTAATTTTCCAAGGCTGGAACATCGGTATTGAAGTCAATTTCTCTTGTGTTGTATACTTTGCTCTGACCCCAAAATTTTAGTGAATGAGTTATCTCTTAGCACCAGAGGTTTCCTGCAGTGTTGATCCCCCACAAATTTTCTAGCCGCTCCGGCAGAAGATCAAGGGGCAGCCAGCTAGTTAGTTTTTCCAGATTCTACATGTTTCTGCAGAGAGCGTGTAATCTGTGATGTTCCTCCAGGCAGTTTTAGCACCTGTGTATCCATTTCCCTTGTCTTCGAGATCAGTGTTATGCCTCCAAAGTAGAGTAATCTGCTACTTCGTTGGCATCAAATTAGGGTCATGAAGACCACAACTAAATTGTGCTGCTTCCACCTCCACAAAAACCTGATTCATACCACACAGCCTGATAAGAAGCTTAATTCAAGAAAGTGGAAAAGCGAATTATGTAGATGCTTTTTATCTTCAGGGCTTCTAAGAGATACCAGCGTATTACCCTGTGCTCTCACCACATTCAGATTTTTGGTCCAGTTGGTCCCTTTGGTCCTGCTCATCCATAAGATGAGTGAAACTTATAAAGGACACTGGGCTAGTCAACACTTTTCCCTTTTATTTATTTATTTATCTTTATTTTCAACCTCTGTCAGTGTTCCTAAACCAACATAATTTGTGGAAGTAGCTGTTGGTGTGTCCTGGAAAGACAGCATCAGTAGGCAGCATAAAGATTTTGACTGTGCTTAGAGGAGGAGTCTTATCCTTTCCCTCACTGAGTAGTCATTCCCTTCTAATAAAGAAGAAACAGAAGCCAAACATGCTCTGTTTCTCTTAATTCTTTTTTTGATGAACAAGTCCAAGTTAATTATACATACAGCCAAAAAAAAAAAAAAGCGCCGAGCTTTCTCTCAGAGCTTTTTCAGACAAGCCTAGTACAGTCCCATGGGGCCTTTCTTCTTTGGTAGCTACCATCATCAGTACTCTGCTGAGTCATGCGGCAGTGAACATGAGACATGAAAATTCATGACTCTACTTGTGTTTCCTCCCTTACCGCCCCAAGTTGGAAGTCCCAATCAGCACCAAAACCAACAGTGTAATAAGTGGGAGCTGGGATCTCTCAGCAGCAGCGGTTGTAAGTATCCAGTGCCGTTTAAAGCAGTGCTAGGTCCTTAAAGCCATGCTTCTCCACAGCTTGGTTTGTTTTGTTTTATAACTGCAGCATTATTTTTCCACTCATTGGAAAAGATAGTGCATCGTGTTCCTGCATAGTGTGGTCCCAGGTGGGCAGCCGTGTAAATCTGGGACTTTGCTAACAGTTTCTGTAACTTCAAGCATACCTAAGAGTCAGAAATAAATACTTTGATATTTGTTCCTAGTGTTTTCCAAAAATAATCAAAACTTGTAAGGAAATATATGTGTCAAAGACTTGAATGCAAGCTAGCCTGGCTGAAAATGTATCCGTGTCTAGGCACAGGAATCTCTAACAGAGTACTGTTCTTGTTTACAACTATTTGTTATTCTGCAGTTTCATTTCTCACTGTTAAGAAGCCAATTGTCCAAATTCCTTCCTTCCTTCCTTTTTTTCTTACTCAAGAAATTCAAGTATTGAGTATACTCACAGGAGACCTTCAAAGTTTAAACACATCTTAAATCTTACTCTTTCCATTTCGAACTTCTCTTGGGTTAAAAAACAAACAAAGCTTTCTAATATTTATACACGGTCTATCAGAAACCTTAAAGAGATAGCTTTATTCACTTCAGAGTTAGACCTCCATCCACATTCCTTGCACTTCTGTCACTGCTACCCATGCTATAGTAACCATTGAGAAGAACTAACAAATGTGACGTGCAGCACCAAACTAAGTGTCCTTTACTTTTCACTCTTCAGAATTCCTTCCTTGGGGAGTTTAATTTTGACAAAACCAAAAAATAATCTGAGATCTTTTTAGTCCACTGCTAGACCTTTATTTTCATTTTCACAGATAGGGTAGCCACAGACTGGGCATAAATTGCACCAGCTTCAGAAAGCGCTGAAGTCTAAGAGTGAGTTTCTTTCTCGTTCTTTGGTTGTGTCTTCTTACCACTTCAAAGTGTAGTTTTATTATCACAAAGTGGTCAAAACTGTAGTTTCTGTCTGAAAAAGTTGAATACTTCATTCACTGGAAATTACCCAAAAAGGCTACTTAACATTCTTCTCTTTTCACTGCTGATGGATCACATTATCTTTACACATGAATGGATAACATATAAAATGACTTTGTGACTTTTAAGACTTGGTCTATTAGGGATTGGCAATATATTGGATGGAGAACTTCTGGACCTTTTGAAGGAAATAAGCAATGTGATTGCCTGGTCATCACTGTGTGCTTTTTAAACATTATGGAATTTAGCCATTATTCTCTTGATTACACATTTGAGGCAACATATATTGAGCTATAGAGTATGTATCTTTTGGGTAGATATGGATGTCTATACGAAGAAAATGACAATTTCTCTTAGTTCAAAATTCATTAAACAGGCTTTATCGTACCTGTCTTATATTTGTCCCAAGGTGGATACTCGTTTGTCTTTATTAACTTGACAACTAGTAATGTCTGTGTTTATTTGTTTTATTTGTATGCACTGCACAATTAAAAAACCAAACCAAACCAAAAACTTGACTCTTTGACTAGTCCCTTGATGGGACAGGTTGATGAAAGTTTCTACTTGCTAAGAGTGTCACCTTTTTCCTTCTCTATACATAATATAGAAGAAAAAGCAAGGGAACTCCTCCAGCCAAACTTTAATTTCTTTTGACATGGGTCCTTCATTCTGGAGAAAACCTCCTACAGATTTTCAAGCATATTTCATTTAATATAGATTTGGCCTTTTCAGTCTGGAACAAGAAGAAATATCAGTGAGTTCACACAAGTAGATGTTGTAACAACAGCAACAACATCTGCACAATGACAGAGTTTATTTTTAGTTGCAACTTGTAATAATCATTATTCGTCTCCTCAGCTTCTCAATTTCTGCAACAGTTTTCGGGAAAAATGTTTTTGTTTCAAAGTCTGCAGCATCACGGGAAGTTTCATCATTAAAAAAAATGAGGAAAAATTACTTCCTTTAACTGGAATAAATCAGTATTTCTTCCTAAAATAATTAAACCATATGCAGATAATAACTATCATACAGGTATGACTAATTTTGAATCTTTTGGGGGATATCCAGACCATATAGCAGTAATTCTTACAATATTCAAATGCAATCACTGAATTAATTAAAAGTTATAATTTTGTCTTGAAGAATGTTATTAATAGCCCATGGTATTTTCTCTGCCATCAATTCAATAACAGCTTTTCTGTGTATCTAGTCCTTCACTATATGCCAACCAAGTACAGTGACTAGATTTGTCTAGAATATACTATAATCTATTACTCTTTCTGAAGCTGAACTTTTGATTCTAATCAGTTTTACTCAACTGTTGTCAGCTTATGGAGAAGTACAAGGGGTGAAGCTCTGCATAATAAAGAAGATCTTATATGCAAAAAAATCTTGAATTAATAAAATGACTAAAGCTGATATATCAAACACCTGAAGTAGAAAAAAAAACAAGGTTAAGATTTTTCTTGAACTCATTGTACGTCCTACACTTTTTATAGTATACATTAATAATACTTCAAAGTTTGCAAATCTGAAGACAGGAAGAAGAAATATTCAGTTTAAATAGCAACAGTATTCTTAGCTTTCAGAATATTCTTATTTTGGGTCCTTGCTACTTCCACTAACATTACTCTTTTGCATTTGCTTTTTAGGTGAACAAGAGTCCATAAGTGGGAATAATGCAAAATAATTTGACTTTTGAGAGACTGTAAGCTTTTGAACCTATTGTTATAACAGATGATGCTTGACATTGCAAATCATTCTGTCTTCCTTTTACTTCTAAGTCCTGGTATCTCTAATAGACTGGGTACATACTTTCATATGGTGCTGTTTGGTTAGTAGAACACATGGCTGGAGTTAAATTATTGAACTTACAGAGTTTAAATCTGCTGTCTTCACTGTTAGGAAGATATTTACAAACTGAAAGAATATCCCTTAATATGGTTTTCAGGGAAAGCAAGCATTTAGGAAAAAAAAGAAAAGAAACATACCATATACATGCAAAACCTACTAACTTGAGTGTACCTTTATAATTACCAAACAATATTTCTTCAGGTATGGGCTGCATTTTTATATTGTTCATTTTATCACACACACATTATTCCATAATCTACAGAATAACGTTGTTTTGCAAGCAGATGCTTAGTGATTTATTACTAAGTTCAGTTATGATGCTGCAGGAAGCTAAAATTACTACTAACCTTTCAAAAGAGGCCCAGGAGTAAATGCTCACTATCACACAGAGAAACTAGCATTTTACTCTCCCGTTAACTTCAGTTAGAGTCACGGGGAGATCAGTATCTTTGAGTGTCAAACCACTGGTTTTCATACATGAATATTCAGAAGTCTAGTCAACTCAAAATGGATACCACTGTCTGAGACACAGTCCTTATTTGGAAAGCAAAACTGAGGATTTCCCAAGGCTTCATGCTGTGAGAAAAGGAGCTGTGGAGCAGAAGATGAGTCAATACCTTTTCCCACCACTAAGTACTCAAGTTAATGTGAGTGTGAATCTGTATTTCTTTGTTCAGAATTACTGTAAATGTTCTCTCATGAAGAAATTGCTCCGTCTAAAGATGATTATAGTTACACAGTCATTCAGGTGAATTAGTGCAGGGAAACGAAGAAGGCTCACCTCATTACTAGTGGACACAGGCAGTATGCAGTGACTGAGTCTAAACACTGGCTGTTGTGAAGCGTCCTAGCCTGGATACCAGCAATACTATCTGCTTGGATAGCACATGTGTACGCCCTGCTCACAGCTAATTATTTCTGCAGAGTGACAGTATGATGGTGATTAAAAATATATATTAATATATATGGTACATTAGACCTATAAATATATCTTGCCTGATTTATTTGGTCTGAGCTCATCTATAAATTGTCTGGCTTCTGAAGGAAAATGGCAAATTGTCTTGCTTGTAGAGGGATAGATTTCAAGTTAAATCAGTGGTTACAACAAAAAATCTAAATGAATGACAAACTCTGAAGAGCTCAAACAAGGCAAATTGAAATACATAACTATCAGCGGGCATGTGTATATCTTGAACAGATAGGAAACCTGAGATCTGGATGGATGGAAAAAAAAAAGGTTCAGTTTATACTTTCCCTCTGAGAAACCAAGAAGAATAAGAGCATTGTAGTACAGCATAGTGGTTAGAACAGAAACACACCTTATTCAATCACGAATTTGAGTAATAATTGAGTTGTAGTTATTTCAAGGGAGCAAGGAAAAGCAAGCATGCTTGTCTTCCCCCAACTATCTCCACTGTCAGTTTAATTTCTTGGAAGAATTCTGTAATTTCCTAAAAAAAAACCCAAAGGAAAACAAACACACACACACACACAAATCCAAACCAAAAAAACCAAACAACCAAAATAACAACAGCAGAAAAACCCTGTCCCCACAAAAAACAAAGCATCGCCAAAAAAAAAGAATAAATAAGTATTTTGAGTATATCATATTGGACTTTTCTTCTGACTTTCACAAAGGACAAGGAACACTGCTGATCCATTCGTTTTTAAAAATGTCATTCTGTGTTTTTCACCTTCCCTGTCACCCCACCCCCGAAAAAAAGTTTATAAGAGGGTACTAGCAAGAAGTCTGCAAGATGCTTCTTTTTTCATATGAAGTAGTCAGTACTGCTTATCTGGAGTCAACAGACTACAACCACAAGAAACAAGTTTTCACTGAATTATGTTGAGGTTTGCTTTTGTCTTTATGAATCGTTTGAATATTTAGTCTTGAAAGCATGATAGTGGAATCAGTGGTCTGACGCTATTAAAAATGAGTATTAAAGTGAATTGAGAATAATTTTTGATAGTGTTTCATTGAAGTCAATGGGCCAACATTATCAGAAGTGAGTCTCATTGAAGTTGTGAAGATTAATTTTTGATAGCAAGCCATTGAAGTCAAAGGGAACAGGCTACAGAAAGTTAACCCCACACAGTGCAATTACATTCAATATAGCCTTGTCTCATGAAGAAAAAAAAGACTATATTAAGTATGAGATTTGTGTATCATCATTTTCACACAATGCATTAAAAAAAACCCAGACTAATATCACAGAGGCTGGTGGAGTGGCTGTAAACAGATGTTGCAGCTAGGCTTTTAGGATAATTGTACAATACCATTTAACAGCACAGCTCACGAAATACTATGGCATGTTTTCAAGAGAGAAATGTTAGGCAAGATACCACATATCCTATACCATTTGAACAGTGCCTCAAGCTCTTGCTTTTGCTAGATAGCCATGAGAATCAGGCTGAAGGAGTCAGATGTCTTATGCGAAGGGTAGCAAGTGTCAAAAACATATTCACTGCCTTTCTCTCCCAATATGAAAGAAACAAGTCTGCCATGAGAGCAAGAATACCCTCACTTTAGTGAAACGGACATTCAAAACATTTACAGGGTTTGCAACATTTAACGGGTCGAGAATAAGTTCAGCTACTTATCATCACTAAAAGGAATCTTCAACATTTTTTTAAACTTAAATTTAATCACTATTAACTTCTCAAACACTTAGAGGAACTCACATAAAACCAGCAGATGCACGACTAGATCTTGCTCTATTTTGTACTGTTTCAGAGTGAGAGACTTCCTTTGCTTTACCATTTCATGGATGTTGTCATTCCCCACACTCTTACCACTGTATAATCACGTTACAGTAAAAAAAAAAAGTCAACGGGCAAATACAATACGCAAACATGAACTAGATATGTGGAGGTATATAAATAGTTCAAAGTGATTCCATATTGTATAATTGATATGCAGTTTTGGGTTTCGGTTGGGGTTTTTTTCTCCACAACTCTAAAATATTCTGTGTCCGCTAGATCTATTTCCCATTGATTAAAAATGATACCGCAGACATTTTTAATTTTAAAGTGTAAGTACAGCAATTCCAAGTTTCATCAAATGCTTAATTCTTTATCTTCATGAGTGTCTCTGCGGCTCAGAATAATTCTGTAATTGTGGAACCTCTGGAGTGAAAGTATTACTTAACGTCCCATCAGCACTGGTACAAAGGACATAAACCAACTTAGTGTACATACAGCAACAAAAGATAAACGAAGTATGTGCAACCCAGTCAACATAGGACTTAAAAAGTCTAAGTCAGCCAACGTAGATTAGCTTACTAAGTAGTCTCAAACCTATCCTCCCAAACTCCAGGTGGGAAATGATGAGAATGAAGCAGCAAAACACTAAATGTCCTGTCTCCTTCAAGTGTAATCAATGATTTTGTTCATTCTGCTTTAGCTTCAGGAAGCAAGTCAGGTATATCTCAGTACAGAAGACATTTATGTAACTTTAAAGTCGCACCAGCATATCACATGCTTTTCAGGTCAGCTTGGAAATGTTGGCTCCTGACCAACTACACTAGTACAATGCGCTGTTACACTGCTCACACTGATACTCAGTCTTTTAATGCCAACTCTCAGCAAAGGTTGTGCAGAATTTTCTTCCACCCTTACATGGCCTTGAGATGCAGCTTCATAGAAATGTAGAGTTGCACGGAAATGTCATTCTTTTTTACTTGTTTACCTTACAATTCACCTAGATTCTTGTCATCACAAAATTTGTCATTCAACTCTTTCTCAAAGTCTTAAAAAAAAAAGAAGAACAACTACATTGTGTACAGGAGATATTCTCAAAAAAACTCTCTTCATAGAGCGAGATGGAGTTACTGAAAAATATAGTAATCGAAAATGATTTTGAGAGAGCACTACAGTCAGTCCTTGTGCAGGTCACTGGAAACTGGCTTACTGGTTTTGGCTGGACAAGTTCTGTGTGTTAACAGCTATGCTTGCTTTCTTCCTTGGACAGCACAAAGGGAGGGCAATTCACAGTCCCAATAGTTTTTGAAGGACTAATATTATTGAAAAAAGAATGAAAACTATGTTTTGACAGTTTAATACCTTTTAAAAAAATAACTGAAGTAAGAAAGTTAGGTGCTGGGATTAGTGAAATCGATGTGACTTGAAAAGGCAGATATGATAAACCCTAAAAAGCAAAATTTTTTATGGTAACTTTACCACACTGTTCATTGTAGAAGGGCATATATATAATTATGTATGCGTGGTAGAACCCCTGTAAAGTAATAACTTTTAATGAACTAGCCCTGTTAAAATAATACATTTCTGGGCACCAAACCAAATATGTACAGGAATACAGTGCAAACCTTCTGAATGATAAAGCAGGAAACTAAAAAGAAAATAAAGACAACTAACAAAAAGAACATTCAGTAGGAAATTGAACTGATAAGCCTGCTTATATTAATAGTTGTACATGTTTTCATGAAATCAAAATAAATTTGATAAAAGAGAACCTTTTAAAATTACTATATGCTGAAGAAATATTATTTATTAAAAATAAAAGATTTTCCCTAAGAAGGATGCTTCTAATTTCATCTCTTGTGCTGATTTCAGGAGAATTATACCGGGAATGCATTTGTTCCTTTTAGAGTATTTGTTTCATGGTAGATATATGTTTTGCTTTATTAGGGCAGCACTGCACACTGTTTGACAGGGATCCAGTCTCTGATCAGCAAACCTTATTCTACTTAAAAAGCCTGACCCTGTGCAGAGTTTATGCTCAGGTCCTCAGATAGTTTTAAGTACCCAACTCTTTTTGAAAATAAAAAGTGATACTGCCTAAGATCCAGATCTTCAGAGATACTTGGTTTTCTGAACTCCGGTGAGCGTCGAGGTCATCAAGTCTCAGGCGGCAGCCAGCATATTGATGCTTCAGACATATGCTGTCATTCTCACATGACATTCAACTTTTTCCCCCAAATTTGGAAGCCAAAGCTGGTGACGATATTCAGTCTGAGAATGATGGGACCAGGGCATGTGAACATTTGCTTAGTTTTACATAACTAATTGACTCATCAGGGAGGAACTGAACTTCCAAGGAACATGTCAAACATTAATTTTTGCTTCCCTCAGCATCAGATTACCAACGCAGAAGATCCTCAGGAATACAATTATCTTATTAAGGCTTTCATTAAGATTATATCTCCCAGCATCTCGTGTTCTAACATCAGATCCATTTGTTGCTGAAATTCATTCTCATTTTAAAAGGGGAGGATCCCAGGGCTCTAGGAGCTGGGGAAGTGACCCACCTGGGGAGCAAGCTTCCGCTAAGTGGCAAAAAAATAGCAGAACTGAAGATTGCTCAAAAAAGAGGAAATAATTAAATTTGGAAAGTGGATATCAAGGTGTGAGAAATAAAAAGCAGTCACAAATGCTACAGAATAAAACAACAGCACAGTGAATTAATTTTATAAATTATATTTTGAAAGTTAAGTATTTCTCCCCTTAATAACACTCCAATAATGGTTTCAGTGTCATTTTTGTGCCTCGTGTATTCATCATCTCACTTTTCACATACTCTTGTATTTCAAAAAATATGTTGTACCCAGATATTGTTGAAAACATATTACTGCTAAGTTCTAATAGATAATACAAAAAGAGTAAAAATTAGTGTTACAAGGATAATGATGTTCCATATCAAATTAATTAGTTTATTTTACATCTCTTTATGGTTCAATCCAAGCCCAGGACTACCTCTGTTTCCTGGTGCTAACTGTGATGCAGCCTTCTGCCGTGGTGACTTGTTCTGGAGTTGCCTGAATTAAGAGGCAGATGGCAGTGCTTTGGATCTACATTTCTGTGGATGAAATATAGCAGATTAAGTGATTCTGAGCTGCTAACCTCAGCCTCTATCCTTCTAGCTTTTTCAGAGCTCTTGTGACTCATTGCCATTCTCCTGAAGTCACAGAGAAAGGACAGACGGTTTTAATTATGATCACAAAAAAAGTCTATCAGACATATGGAGATAACAGCCCAGAATTTTTACGAGACCTTGGAGAAGTTGCTTTGCCAGAATTTGAAACCCTGGAAGTTGACTTATTTTAGCTTGGGAGAAAATTTCCTGAGTCTCTGATTTTTTGCCAGGAGAATCTGAAAATAAAATTACTAATATATGACCTCTGCTTAGAAGCGGATGAAAGAGGGAAAGTACAGATAACAATAGCTGAAAAATAGAATGCATTTCTAAGAAGTAATTACAAATTGTTTTGAACTTTATTTTAAAGCCCTTCCTCACGAGACTTGCTTGAAGTCCTACCATGTTAGGTTGAAGTCAGTGAAATTTTACTGTACCAGAAGGATTGGGTCCTTGATAACAACATTGTAATGGCTATAAAGGATTTGCAGAGTAACACAGCGTTTAATTGTTTGAAGATTTTTTTTTTAAATTAGTATTTTGGGGAGGATGGGGAGGTGAGAGGGCAAATGTTTCCTGATACCCTGTTGAGTGATCAAGACTTATTTTAAAAATAAAATAAAAATAGAGCACGTTTCTAAAAAGTAATTACAAATTGTTTTGAACTTTATTTTAAAGCCCTTTTTGATAAAAGAGTTTTGATAAAACTCTTTTGATTACTTTCCTAATGGAAACACACATAGTCAAAACACAACTATCCCCAAAAGAAGAAGAATAGGATTATTCCTATTCTGGTGCTGAACGTCTCGATTTTGTTGTTTTCCACTGGAACCAGCACCTTCTAAGAGAAGATTTTGTAAATACACTTAATCTGCAAAACACTAAAATAACTCAGGGTCTAGCTACGTTTAACTTCATAAGAATAAACTTTATGAAAAACACCAAATAGGCAAAAATGTTAACACTTCAATCTCCTGAGTTTAGAGTTTCATAATATTGACTTTAGTTTCCATTTTATCTATCTAGCTACTTTAATGGTATTTGGACAATATATTGTAACAATTTATAATTCTAAAAGCATAGTGGAGGCAGAAGAAGCCTGTGATGAAGAGATATCAGAAACAGAGGGTTCAGTTCATAAAACTTCATTCATTAATTTTCATCTAGACTAAACATGGGGGGGTGGGAGGGAAGCTGACAAAAGGCACTACACTGAATAAAGTAAAGTATATCAATGAAATAGTTTAAAGAAGTAATTACTGTATCAGGTAACATGCGTAGCCAGCTCCCTACCTGTTGCTTTTCATGAATGAATGAACACTGCTGCCTGTGGGAGCGTGCTGGGGCTCCATTCAACTTCAGGCAGAGCAGGGTTAGACTCTAACGTAACCAAATTCCCACTGGCATCATGGGTGCACTATCCTTTTAAAGGACCAGAGATTTTTTTTCTCTGCAGAGAGAAATAACCTAGCAGCAGTGAATTATGAGCAATCATTGACCATTCAGAGTAATAACCAGTTTATTAAGGGAGCTATTTACAAAGGTACTGCAATTATAGCTGCCTTCTAAGTAAGTGTACACAGACTGATTTCTTAGTGCCTCCAGATTCTTTTCTCTTGTAACCTGTATTTCTTTTACAGACTTGTAGGATAAATCCTGAGCAAACATAACAGCACGTGGCTTTTACCTGAGTCTATTTTCCCTCCCTGCAAAGACACTCAAGAAGGAAAAGGGAGAGAAACAACTAAAGACTGAAAATAGCTACAACAATGCTGCCTCTTGGACAAAAATCTAGGAAAAACAGAGCTAAGAATCTGACCAAATTCAGAAGTTATTATTCAGGGCCAAACTCTTGTACTTACAATAACTTGTAACTTAGAATACTGGCTCAGCAACTGCTTTTTGGAAACAGAGAGTTCTGGCTGCCTTCTCCCACACAGCTGAAGCAGCACGATGAAGATGCAGAAGCACGTTTCAGGTGGAGCAGATGATTGTGTACCTCTTTTAACACCCGTGGAGGACTTGGGTAATCAGTGAGTCAGCTGGGTTTACAATTTGATTTTGCCTCCCATATGGAGAGCTTCCATGATAAAGCTCGAGATGGACTCTATTCACAGTACAAAACTCTCTCTGTAGCTTTGTGAATTCACAACTTGTCAATACGTTTTTCCCAATACAAGAAATCATTTAAGTATTTTCTTACAATTTAAATCAATCTTTACTAAATGGTCAAAAATACACTTGGTGGTAAACGTGAGCAGTGTTCGCTGAAATCAAACTGCATCAAACAGTGCTCAGCCCATAAGTAGTCCTGCAGAATCCAACTTCTCCAGCCAGCACAGAACTGGTATTACACTGAAATCTACACTTGTTCATCGTTCTCTCCTAAAAGCATAGAAGTGGGAGTTAAGTAGCTCTCAGTGCAAATTCTTATATCCATTGTACATACTATCTATCCAAGCAAGCAGGAGTATAGTGTCTTCTGAGGACAAGAGACCAGTGACCGAACTGCTATTGAATCAGTTGAACTATAAGTACAATGAAGCCCAGAGCTGTAGCCGTTTGGCAAAGAGCCTTATGATCTGTTGTACTGTGGCACGGGTTTCCTGTGGAGATTTGGCTGCATCATGAATGCCGGTGGCCATTGCCATCACTGTGTGATTGAGGTGGGGAGGGAGTAACAATATGGGAGTAGCATTGGGAAATTCAGATTTTCCCCCCTCTTTTTTCAACTTATTTTTCCACTTCCATGTGTTTTTTATTCTGATTTTGAGGACAGAAATAATCATGCACTTACCCTGTAATAATGTAGTAATCTGTCATATAAATACCCTGCCATTATATGGTAATTATGGTTTCATTAAATGATCAACAGCTACCATGTTAGCCAAGAATAATTACACATTTGTGCCCTGTATCTTAAAGTGTTCTCAGCTCCTTTTTTTTTTTTTTTTTATTGAAAAGGGGGAAAAAATGTTCCCTTGTGAATAAGACCACAATTTGGCCCAATGTATGCGTTTATTCAGTATGACTTGGAATGCCACAATCTCCTATTTTGACTTTATTCCACAGCATACCAAGGTCTCATTTAAAGGAACTTCACCACAGCTATTATGGCTGCACATTTTCAAAGTTTCCTGAATAAGGGGCCATTCCACATTACTGCTTTTTTTCCTTTTCACTTCCAGTGCCAGTTCATTACTTTCCAGAAATTTAATAACGCACTAGTGTGTGGATTACAGCCCTCTGTCTGTACAACCTGGTTTAACATTTGACACTGACCCAAACAATCTGGTAACTTGAAAATTTTTGTGATTGTCCTCAGCTCTAAATATCTTCTTATGGGTACAAAAGGGAGACATTCTCCACTTGTGAAATCCTTTCTTTAAGATGAAATTGGAGATATTGGACATAAGGAGAATGTATAATATTCATTGAAGCAGCATTAAATTATATTGAATAGACCAGTGTACGTAGATCTGCTAAATTTTACTATGTAGACACGGTAAAAAAATTAACATTTTAGCTCTACGTTTTCCTACTGGTGACCTTTTAGCACAAATGCATGATTATTCACTACATACAGCTTTTGACCATTCATTGAAACTATGGTTGTCAATAGCTCCAGTATTCTGGATAAATACATGATGCGTGAATTTAGGGTGCAGTTTGGATGCCTTATCATGCGCTTGTAGGCTCCTGAATCATCCTGGGGTACCTAAGCCAGCGACACGGAGCTGGTGGGTCCTGTGGGAGACCAATGCGCTCCTGAAGTGACAGCTACCTCCCAGGTGGGATATCCTTGGGTAGCAAAAGTGACACGAGCCACCTACGTTTGGGCACTGAGTTGTGCCCTAAGTGTCTGATCATGGTCAGCTCATCTTCCTCCTGGCCAGGCAAGTGGCAGGCAGGAGTCAGGAAGCTTCAGTCGAAATTTGTGCCATAGCTCCATTTCAGTTAGCTGGACCAAGATTTCTTTTCAGAGACATATTCATAAACACTGGATGAGGAAGAGGGGAGGAAGGAAGGAAAAGGGAGGACAGGAAGGAGGGAAGCAGTGCAGTTTCACAGCTGCTTCTTTAGGTGTCTCCCATGATATGCATAGCTTTGGCCCATTAATTCCTGCATTTCTCTGTTGCCACCAACCTATTTTTCTTCTGCCAAGTGCTTCCTTTTGCAGGCACTTCACAGTTTTCAGATACACTCTTCCTCATTGAGTTTCCCTTTTCCTGCTCTTACTGAAGAGCCTCTGTTGTAGTTGTTTTGACCTATTTGTCAGCATTTTTCCTTTCCTTTCCTTTTCCTGTGTAATTTAAATTGTCAGTTCCAGAATTTCAGGGAACCTCTGTTTCCAACATATTTATTCAGCATGATAACTTGAGCCCATGCATGACTTGACATATTCATTAAAAATACACATAAACCAAAATAATTGAACGTGTTTCATAGAACACTTTCCAAAAAATTCCACTTCACTGAAAAGTAAAAAGGGCAAGGTTATTACAACACATACTCTGTACTATTTCCTTGTGCTTGGAGTAGCTCTAGAAGAATCTCTTTTCCTTTTGGATAAACACATATGACGTTTACTCTAAGTTAAATGCAAGCAAAATTTCAAACGCAATACAAACACAGTGGTTGAAGACCGTCTTCCTGAAATGTAGACTTTCACCCAACGGAAAATTATTTCTTTCCACCATTTCTTCATGTTAAACCTTTATTTATTTCTTTTACAAAGCCAGAAAGACTCACATTCTGTGATGAAAGTAACTTATCCCAAATTAATAGGATAGCTTGGATTTTTTAAAGTTCAAGACAGAATCTGGATGGGGTTGAATAGTGAAGTCTAAGCATAACATGCTTTATCCAGTGACAGCACGTGTCCTTTGACTGCATGCCTAAAATCACCACAGTTTTAAAGCATAACACAAACTGTCGTGCACCATGGTTTATTGATTTGTATTTGTACCGTGTCACCATTTCAAGTGACATGATACAATATATTGAGCAAGAAACAGGTATCCTAATGCAATCTTTCCGACAGTATGGGTCCATCAGTCTGTTGTTAGTACAAATGCTTGCGAAGTAGGTGCTTCTTGAAAAATAATGAGTAAAAGTATAAAAAAGGAAAAAGGTGTGCAACACAAGAGAACAGAGAGTATGCAGATGTAATCCTTAACCTTTGTAAATCATCATAGATGCCATAGGTTATGACACACAATGAAATCCTGCACATATTGCTGAATAAATAAGGAGGATCAAAAAACCCAGAGAATTTCTAGATCCTATAGAGATATTTGTCTTCTGCTCTTATATTCCACTCAATCATAAGCCTTATTTATAGGCACTTTCAGGGCATCTAAAAAGTATTTTCCAAGTAGAATTTATTCCCAATCTCTGTTGTTACTGTGCATATATAAAGAAAAGAAAAGAAAAACCTCTGCAACAAGCATGAAAATGCAATCAAGAAATTCAAAGCAAGATTTGTACTCCCCCTTCCCAATTACCACTCAAGAGAGAAAACCTGACTGTTGAGAGGGGAAAAGCAGCTCTATCATGTTTTATTTATATATTTATTTATTTTTAAAAAGCTTTGCTAAGAAAGGGAATAATTTAATACCAGGAAACATACAAAAGAAAGATGACCACTGATACTGTATGCAAGTAGAGTATGCTCAGGTAACTTGACCTATATTTTAAAAAAAATATATATTTATTCTGTCAGTGGTTGCCAGGACAAAGGCTCTGGTCTTGCAAATGGAGACTTCTCGTTGAAGCCCCAGGCCCGTGTGGAATCCTCCTGGCAATAGGGCCCGCAGATGTGCTCTGGGGTACGAGACAAAGTTGCTAACAGAGCAATAATATCTCTATGCATGGGTTAATTGAACTTTCTGGATCCTCATACACTGACTGTTTAAAAATAGCTGAATATAGCAGCTGCACAAAGCTGGCATCTTTTATCTTTATGTATCAGACCGGTCTTTTTTTTATTTATTTATGGCTTGCACATTTTAAAAGTGAGCAAGTTATTAAGGATTTTATTGATGCAAGGGAAACATCTTCTAGTGATATAACAGAAGTGAGGGTAAAACATAAGAATGAGGTGAACAATGATACAAGCTTTGAACTTGAAAACATTTTGTGTTGGAGCTGAATGCCTTGGCAACAAGCCATATGATATGTGTACAACCCACATGGGCAGTTCAAAATGCAAATGATAAGGATGCAAGGACACTTTCAAACACATTTAGTCTGTCACGTAATTTGTTGTGTAAGTATACATTACAGGAAAAAATTGCATTTAAGCAATACTAAACTGAAAAATCATGTCAGGTAGTAAAACTGTTTGATAAAGGTGAAAATAAAACTCTTCCTACTTAACATTACCTTTTAGGGCTGTGCCAAACCATTGTTTTGTTTTTACCTTTTTTTAATTTTTTTCATTTTTGCTGTGTTTTTGAGAGCTTCTGTCATCTTTTGAAAGAGTTCTCCCTTTCAAAGTGGGAAATTCTGTTAGTGAAGAATATCTCAAAAGAAAAAGAATTTGAAGTGCACATGAAAGGCACTTGAAGTGTGACTACTTTACAGCCTTATAGATCATGTCAGGTGAAACCAGGCAGTGTTTAACAAGGTAAGCAGCTGAACCCTTGAGGGTGGCCCTTCATGGCCCCTGCCAGCCCAGAGAACTGGAATCTTCTTCACAAGTCTCTGGCTTTCAGATTATCTAATTGTTGTGGTTTTCCTTTTGAGCTTCCTCGGGTAATTGTTTATTAGAAACAATGGGTACTGTCATTCTGATTTCCACCTCGGACAAATACCTTGTTCTTTCTTTTTTCCTCTGGCTAGACACATTCAAAGGAAACTCATGTTAGAATACCAATGACATTTTAGCTACCCGCCTTTATGTATACTACTATTACTTTCTTGGGAGACCTTCAGACTAATGGGTGTTTGATATTTTAACTTCTGCCGTGTTCATTACAAGACAATAGAAAAAATATCATCCCATGAGCAGTCTGAGTAATGGCATCTCACATACAAGACTTTTCTTAGTACACTAAGTCTGAAAAACAGTCAACAAGATAGTGTAGAAACTGATTTTAGTTTATGAAGCATCAATATGCATTTTTCTCCTCTACAGTAAGAAATCTTGGGTATTACTACTACTACCACTACTACTGTTACTACTACTACTACTACCCCCTTTATCATTAAAGAGTAAGACTTGCTGTCCTGGGACAGGATACAAACCCATTCAGTTGGGTAGTCAAAAATGGATGCTGGGGAAACAGTAGCAGAGACATCACATAGACTATACACTCCCAGTAGTCAATGTTTTTTCTCAAAGTTCTGCTGCCTTAGTGAAGTTGGTTATTTTAACTCTCAGGACATGTTTCCTGGAAGGTGCTCATGGTCCCCATCCTATGTATGAGGACAGTTAGGGTTTACTGCAGCATAAATACGTTTTAGTCAGTAGCTAGAACCAATGGTTTCCATAACAAACTTCTAGATACTGCTGTCATTAGACCATGAAAATAATTCGTAAAATATCTGTAAAATCTGAAAAACTAGAGTTCAGCGCCAGCTTGAAAGCAGCTGTTCCTTGCCCTGCATGATGGCTCCTATAGAGTAGAATTTATCCCTGAAAAAATATTAATAATGGGGAAAATAACCAACTAAACAAAAACCAAACCCAAGAAAGCTTAGCTTTCTAAGATCTCTAACACACTGGATGTAGCAAAGAAACAAGACCTAGATCTGGTGTTTGTGACCCTGCTAAGCTACGCTATAAAATACTTTGCATACTATGGGAACTGTGGGTTCTTCTTGGTGTCACATTTGATTAGGTAAAGTGGTGGAAGATGCCGAGAATGAACTCAGTCATAGTGGAGACATTGCTGGATCAGATCACAAATTCTGGACTTTCGTTCATCTGAACATGACATCTAAGCAAAGCCATTATTTCTCCTTTAATGAGTAACAAACTTTATTTATCAGCCCTTCTTTGTCTTGCTATAGAGCAGGATTTTTGAAGGTTACAGGGGACTTAGGTTCTTGAGTCTTGTTTCCCAAAGTGACTTCAGCATTTAAAGGCCACTGGAGGAGTATCAGTGGGATTGAAACATCATTTCTGAGCGTGAGACCAACATCTGTATTATTTACATCTTTATGAACATTGCAGTGGATTTAGTGTTACATCCTTACTTTTACATATAGGAGTGCAGATAAAACTGCCAACTGCTTCCTTTTTTCTTCAATTTCTTTGAATGGTAGTGATCAGATTTTAGATGCAGTGGGCTGGTGCTTAGAGATGAAGAAGTCTCAGATCATCTTTGTTCCACAGAATTCCTGGGTAATCTTGGAGAAACTGTTTATTCTGTCTCTCTCCACTTTAGTTCTTTGCTTTTTTTTGTAGTGATATTAAATTTCACGTTCACATAGGGATGAGTCTGTACGGAGTGGTCATGTAGTGTGGGGAGTCATACTATGGAAAACTCTATAAATACATTTTACTTTAATTACGTCCCTGAGTGCCAGTGTAGCCTTCCCTGTCTTGTGCACTCAGTATTGTCTTTGCCATAAATGGAAGCAGTTGAGCAAGAATTCATTTTATGAAGGATTTAGAAACAGGTAGTTGGATCCCTGGCTGTCTTGAATAGTAAACAGTAAATGGCCTAATGTGATGCAACAAATTAAATTAATTCCTTTCATGTGTATTGTTTACATCTAGCCTTTCTTTTCTCCTCTTAAAAGAAAACGGGTCTAATACCCGCAATGTAAAACAAAACCATATGTCATAGTTAATTAAGTAATTGCTCTAAATTGCCATAACTAACAGATGCATGCCTAGGTACGTTCACATTGTGAATCCACAGAAAAGGGCATAAGAAATTAAGAAGTTTCAAATGGAAGAGAGATCACTAGATGAATTACTTTACCCTAAATATTGTAATTGGCCTATCTTACAAGAACAGATACTTTAAAATTCCAGAGATGATAAATGAAGAACTTCATTAATTTAGGTCTTTACCCTTGAAGGAAATGTCTCTTTATACACATACAATTTTTTCCCTCCCTCCTCTCCTTTCTGCTCTCTTCTTTTTGGCTGTAGACACACAAAGCAGTATCGTTGTGATCCAGGATTTATTTGAAGAGATTTCATCTGGAATGGAGTCAAGCAGAGCAGTGGCAGGGGAGCTTTTACAGATTATGACCTGTAATCTGGTTAATACTCTGAAACACAAAGATCCAAATGTTGAGTAATTTTGGACAAGACCACAGCCTATGTGGCTACATGCCCTTCTGACAAGACATCTTGGAAGCCAAGATGAAACCAGCTATCTTAAAAGTCCAATATGAGATAAAATGCTGTTTATGTAACTACTGACACTTAAGTGTAATGTTGTCAACAAGAGCAACATAAACTTTTAAGCACAAGACCACTCTGTTCTCTGTCACCTTGCATGATGTCTCTCCTGGCAATAAAAGGCTGCACAAGACAGTGAAATATAATTTCTTCCAGTTCTACTAAAGACAGTAGGATGTTAGCCATTAAAACCCAAAGCTTTTAATCTCTCTTCTGGAGTTCATCAGGCAGCAAACTGGTTCCCAGAACCTGGCTCAGGTCCTCAGCTCTTGAGTAAATTTCACACCCTCGTGAAAAGCTAATTATGTAGATACAAGATACATTTAACATCTCGTGCTCGAGGAGCCAGGACAATGTCTGAAAAAAGCCCTATGACTAGATCAGAAGTTTGCTTTTATTGTCAAATGAAACACCAACAAATTTGTTAACAGTTTGTAAGTAGCTCCTGAATATGCAGACCGCGCTGAAGAAAGCTTGCCTGGGATGGATGTATATTTTATATGTTGCAGAGGCTCACTTTGAAGGGACTTTTGGCATGACTGTTTGAGAACAGGTGGCAGAGCAGCAATAGCTGTAAAAGGTGATCTATCATTACATGGATTCTTTGGTCCTCTCCTTCCCAGAGAGAAGAATAAAGGCTACGCAGTACTTCAACCAATATACTTGAGTGACTTGATTTATTTTTTTTCTTTTTACTCCAGATTATGTCCTTTTTTTGCAGCACAAAGGTAAGGGATACCACAGATTTTTCTCTTCCTGACTCATTATTTACTTTAAGTACTGAAGTGGCATTATTTTTTTCCTGTGTCTGCACTGTTGACAATTTCCTATTTTCATTTTTCTTTAATCTATAGATAGGACCTAAATAACAAAATTTTATTCCATTCAGTGGTTTTCATAATAAAATTCTAAGATCAGAAGGAGCTGTTCTGGCTAACTGGGCTAATTCCTGAATAACAGAGACCATAAATTTTAATTGAGCTAGAAAATACATTTTAGAATGACATCCCATCTTGAATCTAGCCTCAATACACCTTCTTTTAGAGGATATTGAAAGCTAAAAATTTAAATTCATAAGCCTCCCCAGTATACTTGCTTGGAAGATGCTCTGGAAATACAGTTTACAAGCACAGACTGAGGAGGTCTAACCAAGCTACTGGTGTTAGGATTCATCTCACTTAGCCTAAGATGTGCAAATTTTAGCTCTCCCAGGCTAAATTAGTCATCAGGATTACCTCTGCAGCTAGTGGAGAGAAATAGACATCTGCTGAAATCAACCAATCACACCTAAGTTAGACATCCCAGGTGTTTTAAACACCTAAAGTTGTGTGATGAACGCTGCCTTAAGCAAGCAGTAGATCACAGAACCAAAAGAGTTGAAGGTCTTCTCTTACCCTATTCTTGTGATAGTAAGAAAAAGTCCAAGGATTCTATCTTAATTTTAACAAAAATATGACATTCCCTGATGCAAGGTAAGTTTCTTACTGTCAAAAGAATGTATCTTATTTCTAGCTTGAAGTTTTCTAGTTGTAATTTTCAGTCACTGGCTCATTTTATACCTCGTCTGTTTGAGTCAATAGATCCTTATGATTAGCTAGAGACATCCTATATAGGTACTCAGATTTGAGCATTTTGACAAGTGAAATTACATATGTGAAGAGTAGGAAATAGTTGCCTATGTTTTCAACTTTAACTCAAGACATTCCTGTGCTTTTCTGAGTCCTTTCAAATATTCCCAACTTTTTTTTTTCTTCTTTTTTTGAAGGGGGAAAATAAACAGGGACTATGTCAATAAAAGTCTGTCCAGAATTAGATACCTCTTTCCTCCTCATCCATTTGGTCATTTATGTTAACACTCTTTGCTCTCCCAAAGAAGTTTACAAAACAGACTAAACCCAAAATGTTCTTAAAACATGTTTTACACAAGTGTGACTACAGAAAAATTGAAAAAAGCTACTCTGGACCAGCATGTACTGAAAGTGGTTACTAACTTTTGATATGCAATTTAAAATTATTTGTACCAGTTTCCCAAAGCTATGAAACTTTGTAAGTTGATTTGAAGTCAGTGGGAGCAGCCTGTGATAAAATCCCTACATCAAACCAGTCGCATGGTGTTGCAGGATAAGTACCTGAAAACCATGACTGTTTCTGAGACTGTTTGGCCTGAGTGCATCAGAGTGTTCAGATCTTTCCGTGAGTTTGTTTGCTTGAAACCATTACAGTGCCCAGTTTGAAGGACAGTTTTTCAGGTAGGTTTCCGATCTTTTCATGATATGCTATATACATTGCCAGCCCCTATAACTGTAGATAAGATCTGTTCTCAAGCTTACGGCTTTCCCATGTGAACTTCTGCACAGCTGCTTAACAGCTCCCTGGTCTGCTAGGGACCTAAACGTGGCCACAACATCAAGATTCAGGAACAGGACACGGGATTCTCCTCCTTGACGGAATGGGCTTGAGAAGAGGACATCGAGCTCCAGATGCTGGTATGATTTAGTTCTCGTACCTAGATGCTGGCCAGCACTGTGGAAAGCACGGATTATGGTGAAATTTTGTCTTTCCCCCCCTTACCTATTTTAGTAGTCATTTCTACAGGCAGCTCTGCCACACACTGCCTAACTCTTGAGTAATTATGTACTCCAAGTACTTATAGGTTGGTACTCTCACTTGCTTCCCTCTCACTCAAGTTCTGTTAACAGTTTAACAGTAATAAAGGAAGATACAGTAAAGCAATCAAGTGGATGAAAATTAGAAAAGACAGCAAGAAGTATACAAGATACTTTTCCATAGGAAAATTTGTATAAGATATCTGATCTAAACTTCTTAAAACCACAAGTTATTCTAATTTTAAGGTAATTTGTTATTTTAAAAGCACAGCATATATCTGCTGTGGAAGTTCAAAAGAAAGACAAAAAGCCTTTTGAACTCGCTGAAAGTCAGTAGCCATGTACCTAAAGCCAGAGTTTGCTAGAAAGCTAAAGCAGCTCCTGATGGCAGCCCTGCCCATACATTCAAACAGAATATTTTCTTAATTTCTTTGTCTCTAATAGGTTCGGTTCATTAGCTACGTCTTTCAAAACTGAAAAACCAACTGCAATTTTTAGAAAGCAGGGAAACTTCTTTTCCTCTTCTAGTCTATGCATAACAACTAGGGGAAAAGAATGAGATTAACTGTTTATAAAACCTTGGATATAGTAGCCCAAAAGAATAGTTTCTCTTGCTTGCTGCCTTCAGTAAAATTAGTTTTAAATTAAAAACATATTTATATAAATATACTTAATTGTTGTCAGTTAAATAAAAAACCCCTTTGAACTAGAGGGATCTAAAAAAAAGTTATTTATCAACATGCTTTACCGCTCATTTATTGGAAAGAATAAACTTTTCTTTAAGGAAAATATGGTACAAATGCGCAACAAGGGCATATTTAATTGTACAAATGCAAGCTTCCTGTGTGCTGATTTAAATCAATCCACCCTGAATTCAGTCTTTCCAGTCCCTGTGCTTGTGGTAGTAGAGTTTTCTGGCCTTCCTTCAGTTTCTTAGTGTCTTTGTGGTAATGGCTGTGCCTAAAAAGGGAATGCAATGTTCCAAGTGACTTCACGCAGACATGCCTAGGGCCTGATCCAAGCCTATTGACAGGGGCTGGAGTCCTTCCATTTGCTTCAGTGGGCTTTGAATCAGTTATTTTGTAAGGACATTGCCTCCTGGCTTCCTGATGCGGTAGACAGGCACAAAGAGGCCACATTTGCAGCGCTCCTTTTTTTTGTTCTGTACCAAATGGCATCTTCATATCTAGCTCGCTCTCACCATAACTTATTATCTTGTTCAAAGAACTGTTTTAGGTCTTCTTCTTAGCTTTAGGGCATTTAGGATTAATTTACTAATTGTGTTACCTTTTATTTTCTGTAATTGAATCTGATTTTATTACTTTCTATTCACAAATCTAATTTTTCTAGATTTCCTCTGCTATTACTACTCTGTTCCTCCCAGGTAATGGCTGCTCCTCCCAATTCAACATAATTTATGAAAATTAGTAGCTCTGTTTACTGCCTTTCTGGGATCATTAATGAAGTTAAACAAGGCCTAGCATAATACAGATTACTGTGGTAATCTAGGATTCTCTTTCCCATTGACTGTGATGCTGTTTATCAATACCCTTTGTATACAGTTGTCCAGGCTGTCATACCAAGTGATAATTATCTTCCAAAACAAACTAATATGAATTTGTAAAAACTGGAAGCAAATATAGCCTAATATTTAACCAGAATCCAAATGTAGTACAGCCAGCACTATAAACTTCATATCATGTTCTTATGGACTTTTTTCAGCTTATTAAACAAGGGCATAAATTATTCTGTCAAAAAAAAATCATGTTCAACAGGTAAGTTTTATTAGTTTTAAACTCACAGTGCTTATTTCATAGGACTCTTTAGTCATCTGGATGTTTATTGGCACTGTTCCTGCTCTCTGTGGGACACAAAGTGGTCACTGTCAGAGGTCAGAACATTTTTGAAAGTTGAAATCCTTTCTTTTTTCTCTCCTCTCCTCTCCTTCTTTTCTTTGGTTCTGTCCTGTATGTCTTTATCAGGAATTAAAATAGATAAACATGCCAGTGGTACAACAAATTCACAGTGTAACTCTTTTGGCACTGTTAGGGTGTCAGTCATATTAAACAGGCAACTTACAAGTGCTCATATATTTAAAGTATTCCCTTTTTCAGTCTTTCCCAATATAAATTTTACTGGGTCTGTGTGTCTTAATTTTTCTGTCATCTTCCTCTACTTGCTTTGAAGGAATTATTTGTAAATTGTTTGTTACTGTACCTTACACCATTTTAAGGCATCATTTTAATTTCTTTTGTAATTTATGACCAAGCACTTAGCTCAGTCTTGCCTCTTCTAAAGTAAATAGGAGTGCGAATGGTATATCTGGAAGGGTCAGGAATACCACCAGGCTTACAAGTCTCACTGTGTACTACGTATGTAGCCCACCTCTGTATCAGAGTGAGATCCAGGCAGGAATCACCCCACTATGCAACTTGATTTCCATGTAAAGACAGCCCAGGAAAGGAGTTGTAACACGTCTGAAAATATTCTTGATGAGCACACACGGTGTGTACCTTGCCTGTTAGACTGAGTTTACCCTTGGTATTACAGAGACAACTTTCTTTTGCTAATCCATTTGTTAGCATTACGTCACTCAGCTGAAATGCTTTCTGTCTTCTCAACTTGACCAAGTTTTGGGTTAGGTTTTGCACCCCCCCCCCTTTGGTGTTCTTTCCATTTTCAATTTCCACAGCCACGTGTTGATTCTTGTTAAAGTCTTATTCCCTCATTTATCATGAAGCCACAAGGCTGCCTCCTGAACCTTTTGCTCTGCTTTTTTTTCAGTAGCAACTGAACTGAAACTCGTATATTTTGATAAAAGTATCATTTCGGCATTCTAAGCTTCTTCTCAAGTGGTGAGCTTTAAGTCTTTGTTTGTATCTTATTCATTAGATCCTATAATCATTCCTCAACTAAAATTTTCATAGAATTCAAAGAGCACTTTCTCTGAACTAAGACTGTCGTTTCAGGTCTCTGGTGGCTTTCCATTACAAAATTTTACCTGAGTGATGAAGAAGGTGGAATGTCTTTGCACCGTGTTTGCTTTATATTGAAAAAAAGCTGCTTTCAGTTGTTTGGGAGTTTTTTCCCCAAATAAAATAACTTAATCTTCTCTCATTTTACACACGGAGCTCCCACTAATATAATTAGGAAACCAACCTACACTTGAGGAGAAGTTGACTTTTTTGTTGTGAAAAAATAAAGAAAAAAGACACCTGGTATATCAGCAAAAGGAATAACTGAAATAAACTCAAGAAACCTTGGTGAATAACTTTCAGTCAAAAAACTTGAAGTGACAAAGACTGACTGGATCTCCAAAACAAACAAGCCAAAAGAAGAAGGCAAAACCACAGAGGACTGCAAACGATCTGTTTCTACCAGGTTCTTCATAGCATTAAAAGCGGACTTTAAAAAATCAGTCACATCTGCACGGGCAGCATCAGGAGTGACTGAAGTTGACCTCTGGACTCACGGAGCACAAACCAGTGTCTAAATTTTACCCATGATGGCAGGAGATCTTGCACCCTGTTGTAAATGGTTGGCTAGTCCTCCTAGTGTGGTTGGCTGCTTTCTTTCTTTGTAACATAGGAGACATAAAAAATATATATGATGCATTAAAAAAACAAGCAGGAAAGCAATGTTAGTTAATAACCTATTGTGGAACACAGTGAGTAGCGTGCTCTTTACAAGTAATTTAACTTTCAGCCTGTGAGAAAAAATGATTGATTTTTCTGACAGTCAGTTTGGCTGACTCCACTACCATCAGCAGCTGCTCTTGCTCGGGACGCAAGTCCTAGCTGATTTTTTTTATGTTCACACAGTACTGTGTGGGATAGCAGGACTCCGCTCTTGAGTTCTCATCCCTCCAGGAAGAGCTCAAACACTAAGCCCACCTCATGAGTCTTATGTGTAGCTGCCAGGCAGGTGAAGACAATGGTCCTTTTGAAATTACAAAGCAGATTAAGCAGCCTGTGAATACCTTGCCACTGAGACTGATACAACCTCTTAATTTTTGGCTCTGATCCTTTGAGGAAAAAAGGAGTCATGAAATATGGTAGCAATAATTACCAAATTGAGAAGAGCGAGCTTTCAAACGAGCAACAGGCATGTTTTTGGGGAGGGAGAGGAGAGCATTTGTTATTTTCAATTATAGCTCATTAGAGACAGAGAATCAGCTCCCAAATCAGTGGGGAGACTGGCATTATTTCAGTAAAAGTCAAACAAGCACCAAAATATCATATCAATCAGAAGTTTCTCTGCTCTGTTTTGCATTGTTTTTCTCTACTAATCTGCTTCTCTGGGCTGCACCACTTCATCATGTAAACACAGCCTAAGTCAGATCTGTGGAGGAGAACAGCTGGTGCTGAGGATCCAGCACCCATACCATATATTTTCTAATGTACGTCCACCTGGGGGGTGGGAAAAAGATTCTTCAAACTAGCTCTAGGCTGGGCCTCTACATCAGAGCTGTACGTTAGAGCGCCTGTACATTACAGCTCATTACTGTTGGGGCATAATTTTTAAAATGTTTTACCTGAGAGCAATTCAGATTGCATGCTCTCACACCCCCTGCAATGTGAACCAAAGCCTGGTAAGTGGAACTCATTGTGAGCTACCGTTTAAAAGCATGCTTTGAATCCAAACAAAAATGGTAGTATAGGTATAAATCATCTTAAATATGAATGATCTACAACAACATGAGGCTATAAATGTTTTAGGGGAACTTCATTAAGGATATGCTCAGCAACTGAGAGAGATATGGCAGCTAAGTTTTGACCAGGAAATGTGTGAGAGCACAGAAAACTGTGGTACTAATCACACGTTTGTCTCCATAAAGATAAACAACTCTTTGTTAAGTGATGCAACCATGAAATCATGTCTCTGAAATACTCCTCAATGTAATATAAGCACTACTAAATGCAGATTTGGTGTACTTTGATGTCAATAAGAGTCTGTCATAGGGCAGTGATTATAGAAAATTATTTATGCTATTGCAACCTCACATTTTACGTTCCCTATGTTAGCATTCTTTTGAGTCCCTCCCTTTTGTCTTTGTCATATATTTCTCCTTTTGTTTGAAATGTGGAAGTTGATGAATTTGGTGTAAAATTGGTTTAATTGAGATTCCGTTTAGGTTCTTCTCTATAGTATGATGAAATGCCAACTAGTCTAGCACTTTAATAAATTAGAAACCTGTTTAGGACATGGAATGGTATGTCTCAATTTCTAAATTGCCTATCAGGAGTATTGTATGAAATTTTTGCTGATGTTTTCATGAGGAAGCAGTACTGATTACTATAATAAAATGCCTGTGCATCTGAATTCAGGGTGTAATTCTGAGACTCAAAGGAAATGAAGTCCAAGAGGTGTGTAAAATGTAAAGTCCTAATGTGTATGTTAATTCTGAACAGTAACCTTTGTGCCTCTTCTTCCCCACACTGTTACCAATGTCTCTTTCTTCACTTTCCCATCCCATTTATGTGAAAGACTCTGCTACATCTAGAGGTCACAAAGATTTATCTCTGAGCTATGAGATAAACAGGCAAAGAAAGAACTCCATTTACATGATTTCTTCAGAATTTCCATGTGACCCCATGTAGACCAAGGCATTCCTCACAACAGGTTGGCTCAGATTTCAGAAAGATGGGAAGTACCAGAAAGGCTGACATAGGCCTACGTGTCTACGTAAAGCACTGGTCCAGTAATTGTTTGGGACATAATTGCTGAAATACCCATCCATAAGAATTTATTGCAGGAAAGAATATGCTGTCCCTTGCTGTCAAGAGTGCAATATTCTTGCAACAACCAAAAGGGAATCAATAAACATATATATTTTAAACCAGAGTCCGTGTCGGCTTTTTTAGCTACAGTTTACTTTTCTCACAAAACTCTTCAGCAAATAGCATTTGCTAGGCTATGCAGAGATAGACATGTCATATGAGTTAGTCTAACTTCTTGTTTAAAGCGTTTGAAAGCTGACTATTTTAAGTAACGTTAATGCAGGGAAATACTTTCAATAATTGTGGCTGATGTTTACGCTGCTTCTCTTGAAATTCCAACAGAAATATAAAGTGCCTAGCGCCAGAAGAACAATATTTGCATGATGCAATTATTTTTCCACATGAAGAAAAAAAATGCACTGTAGAACTAATGGTACTACAAAGTGAACAGAGGAAACGATGAAACTGAGTAAAGCTTATAGGGCAATGACAGGTATTGATTGCATGTGTTGCAGCAAGATGATGCAAAGTTCAAGTATTCTTTCCTGGGCCTCCTTTCAGAGGACAAAGTAATACCTTTTCTCCTGTGAAACCAGACGGCCTCCAACTAAGATTTTCAGGAAGCTTGGAAAGGAAACAAGCAGGGATTTGTTACAGGTGCTTCTGGCAGAGGTAGAAACCTCTTAAAGAGGGAGGGAATTACAGGGAAGTTATTCTTCATCCTGTACACATAAAGCAGTATTTTCATTTAGTTTCACTTAATGTTGCTTTAGGAAGCATCTTTGATACAGTAAGATAAGCATGGGAGTTTGGTGCATGTGCAAGAATAAATACTACATCATTGGAGTTTGGTGCACATGCAACCACATTTAAGTTTTCTGTTAGTTTTTATTTTGATAGCCATGTTCTGAGGGTGCATGTAGGCATATGCCATGTTGTAGGAAGGCCAGCGCACATTCAAAACGTTCAAAACCTTTTACTTCCTAACTTCTACAGCTTTCCCATTACCTGTTCTTCTCAAAGCATGACATAAATCAAATCCTCTGTTCTCATGCTAAAGTGATACATTTGAAAGGTAATTTGGAGACAGAAATCCTCTCTTGATCTACATAGCAGAATTACTAGCAATTGTCCAATTTTAGCCATTACTACTTGTCCAATGCACTGACTGAATTGACTGTTTTCAGAGCAGAACTACCATTCAGACTGGAGACTTCTGCAATGGTTGCTCTGTCCTTTCTAGACTTGGAATAAAAGCCATGATATTAACTCTAAATTCCTCACATATTTATGAAATGAAGATTATTGCTGGAGTTCAAAACTCTTCTTTCCTACGGTATTAGTTCAGTCCGCTGAGTCTCTATCTACATGAGACTCTCAAATATAGTAGCTGTTAACCTGTGTTATCAGATATTTTCTATCATAGCTTTAATTTTCTCAGTCTAGAAAAGTACTCTGTTGATTGAGACTGCCAAGGAAAATGGTACTTCTTTTCATTTGTTTCATTGCCTTTTGTAAGACATCGGCTAGGAAGTGTAGCTATACCTGTCATTTATAATTACACCAGTTCTACAGAATCTGTGAAGTTTCCCGGCAAGTGAACTTAAAATATTGTCAGCATGCAGTTCTCGGAAGTACCTGTGCCACGGTTGCCCTGATGTGGGTTATTCTTATTAATGATAAAATAATAGCATGATAAATAAAACTGGGAAATAGTGTCAAGATAGATCAGAAGCCAACGTCTGCCCTGTATGACGTAAGTTTAAAGGCAGAAGGAAGATCCTTAAATCAATGGACTTCAGACGTATGTGGTAACACAAAGGGTTTATGTGGATGTGGAAATACAAAATAGGAGAAAACTATTTTGAGCAAATAATGTTAAATTCAGAAGAAACGCATCATGTCTCCTCCCTCTAATATTTTCTCTGGGGAAATAACTATGTGAGGGGCTAATCCTGTTCTCTACACAGACAAAACTCCCTTCAAGTCAGCCAGAGTTTTGCTGATGTTATAGCTGCCTGATTGGTATCCAAATGTATTCAGATTTACAGTTTGAAGTGTCTCATAATCTTTCCAGCAAAAATACAACACTCAGTGGTCCCAATCCAGTGAAGACGTCCACATCGACAGATTCTTATTTACAGCCAGAGTGATTTACAAGAGTAGAGACTGAATCTGCCATTAAGATCGTTGACATAGCCTTCCGCAAAAGCAGGCCAAGAAACATTAGCGTAAAACTCTCTTCTTATTACTGAACGTTGTTTATAGCTGTTCTGTCAGTGCTCACCTCATAGAGATTCAGTACAACTGCTCATGTATTCATTCCCCAACGCCAATTTTTGTGGTTTATGTCCCCTTCTGTTAAAGAGGCCTAACTGCAGTGAAGTAAATATTATTCTTCTGGTACTGGGAATATGGAATTTAGATACAAATTCCATGAGAAGCTTTTATATCTAGGCAGGCCACCAGTTTAATCAGATTATTAACTTATGCTTGTTTCATTAAGCTGCAAGATCATTCCATTTATAGTGGCTTTTTTGGACACTGTGATAGTCTACCATTGCATACGAGCTTGTGCTCTGAATAGGAATTTCAAAGCAATCTAAAAATGTTTTACATAGTGTTTCCTGAATATTCCAGAAAGACAGATCTCATTCTCTTAGCATTGTCAGAACAAATAATTAATTAAAAAAACCTATAACACACCAAAACAAACAAACCAAAAGAAAACTCCACACCACTTCTCTAGAAAAGGAAACAGTTATTTGTTTTACTTGTCCACCAAAAATAGTTTATCTCATATGGCTACAATATGTAGGTAACAATTTTGGTAAAGGTACAGTGAAAGAATAATCACAATGACAGCTAATACATTCACAATTTTGAAGAAAAAGTTGGCAATATTTTCTGCTAATAGCCTGGCCACATAAATGAAGAAATGTCTTTCAAATAAAGTCCTCCCAAAACAAGGCAGAGAGAGTTTTATACATGATTCTGCTAAACTGAAGATGCTTTATGATATGTTGGGAAACCGTTTTTTCTCCTGAAGTCTCAACAACCATTGTGATGACTGGTCTTCTTTCAAAAGAAAATACCATCCTATATCTACAACATATTTGTGATAAGAGCACTCCCCAAATATGGGAGACAGTTTAAATTACTCTGCCTGGGGAGACTTTAACCCTCATTTTTAACTGTTTGGCTAGTGCTATAGCCACAAGGCTGAAAGGGTTTTGGAAGGGAAATCCTTGGGAGTCTTGCCTGTTGAATTATTAAATATTCGGAAGGACAAAGACTGTGAGCATAGCCCTGCATCAGTTAAGACACTTATTGAACTGTATGGGGATGGTGTACAAAAGACGGTTTAAATCCTCAGCCTTTTGCATTAGGGGTGCAAAGAAAGCAGACGTTTTTTCCTGGATTTTAAAGCTGAACTTTCATCCCCTACTGAATTTGAAACAAAAACACTTTGAACATTTAAGTTAGCTCCAAACATGTTTTAACTATAGCATCAACATCACCCAGTATGAAATGATGACTTAGAAATTTGAATGTTACATGTCCCTATGAAGACAATGCACGTTCTTTCTGTTTTCTTAGCCTTTCCTGTAAATATAGGCCATGCGTTTGTTTATATACAGTCAGGACATTAGGTATTGTATCAAAGTCGTATACCATTATTATCTTTCAGAACAAGCAGGTCTTATTAATTTCACTCCTGATATCATATTATGCTTTTATTTTTGCAGGAGTGTGTCATCATAACAGATACCGAACAGATCATTGATTTTTTACGTGAAGTCTATACTACTTGGGTAATATACTTCAGTTCTAGCTTACTGTATGCCAGTTATTCCAACAGTAACCCTCCTGGGTGCAGAATGACCAGTTATATTGAGTTTTGTGGAATGAATGACTTTCTAGAAAGTAATGTATAATTAAAAGATAAGGTAAATTGTAACCTCTGTATTTGAAAAACTACTGTTGCACTTAAAAACCCAAACCAACTTGAGTAGTTCCTTTCTCCAAAGCAAATAATTAAGAGTTAAATCAGAGAAGCGTGGTAAGTTATACAATTAATTCTTGGAAGAGCATCTGGATCTTGAAAGATGTAGCAAGCACAAGGAAATAATTGCAGTAGGATCTTCATTAGGTTTGATACATTTTGCGTAGGTTTTTTTTCTATTAAATTAATCATTGCTATTTGTCATTCAACTATTTCTGAGGTAATTAACCTAACATGCATCCTGGCTCTGGTCCATAATATCTATCCATAATGGTTAGGTCAATCTCTGTGGTTTTCTTGTTTCTTTCTGATATGTCAAGGCAGAAGCATGTTTTTCGTACTTGTTCTCCACAGCTCTGCTGGGTTTATAAAAGATGCTGAACACAATGAGTCGGGTCATGCCTGCTCTTTAAAATGTACTTTGCAGAAGATTTAATAGAAGATGGACAAAAAAAATGTACTAAGTACAGCATTTTGTACTCATTGCTGGAAGCACAGTCCATATCACAACAGTCAGTTTGTATTACAGTAGTGTTGAGCTACATGTTGAGTTTTTCTTAACACTCCATTGCTAAAATGAAGGATGATCTTTGAGTTAAAAAGTGTAGAAAAAGAAAGAGAGAGTGAGAGAGAACAGGAGAGGCAGGGCCACAAGTCATTTTTTCTGTTGAAAGCTATATTTAATATTGCCCTTGATACTTAAAAGTTTTCTGACAGCTCTACAAAGCATTCACATCATCAGATTTAATGACTTTGGGCACCTAAATTAGGTATTTCAGGTTTAGAAGCCTAAATTCAATCTACATGGCCTAATTTAAAAACTGCCATTTAAATAGGGGCAAATCAGAATTTCTGAAAAACAACTCTTTTGTTTCAAGATTCAGATATGGATTGAGATCCCCAAATTTTGAGACCTACATTCAGTTATTTTGCACTAGATCACCATATTCTCTCTTGCTTTAAGGGCTGCAGTGGGTGGGGAGGGAATCAACAGTGCCTACACGAGTACTGCAGAGGTATTTCTCTATTCACATCTTGGTTTTGTAAGAATGGATTAATTTCTGTTATTTTTCCTGTTGTTTGCTTAAAGCAAAATAAGAGAGTATTTATAGCCGGGTTTTAAGACATTGGGGGGTCTACCATGGAATTCTAAAGCTTCTTAGAAGACACCTATCTAGAATAAGGGAAAAAAAGACTGTCCTTTTGTCAGCCTTGTTATCAAATGGCATAACTAAAGAGCTTTTAACATGAATTGTAAGCAGTGAGACAAAAAGTTGCTGTTGACAGGAAGAAGTAGGGTGCAATTGTTAGAGAGGGCAAGGGTTAATAGAATCAAGGAAATGTGGCACCTACAGGACTGAAGACGTTTAATATCCACTGAGTATCTTTGATTAAACAAGACAGAAAGATGTCTTGCTTATGTCTTAGTATGTATGTATATGTCTTAGCTATAAAATATGTTATATATAATAACTGTCATCAGTATCTTGTTGATAAAGATTCTTGTTGGTAGAAAAGAAAAGAAATTAGGAGAAAGTTTCTAACTATCAAGAAAACAATGTTTTGAAGCAGCCCAGAAATTGGAACAAAGTAGTGATGGTTTTGTCCCATTAAAGATGGTGTTTTATTCACTTCAGAAGAACTTTACCGGATGTGAAGATATTCAAGAGCCAGATGAAATATCCTCTAAGATCTTCTCCGTTCCTAGGTTATGCTTTTAACTAGGGAATTGGCCTGCTTGAGTTTCAGTTATGGAAAAGCTGGTCAATGGGCTCACAGGGGTGACCAGCCCATCCCTCCCACATCAAGGGATTCTTAAGAGCTCCTCCCAAACTGAAAAGGCAACTTGAACCTGTTTACTTCACAAGGCAGGCAAAATTTTCCATTGCTTAAAGTTTTGGCTTAAAACTCTTATTCCAACTGCAAAATTTTGCGTTAGCCATGGGAATAAGCATGAGGTATTAATCTGCTTAGATTTCAGTAATTTATCCTCCGAGGCACCCAATGGATAGCAAGTTTAGCCAAGTAGCTTGAAGGAATGTTTAAATAGAACTTTTCCACGTGTTAAGCAAACACTGATGACTGACAGTAAAACATGAATTAAAGTCGTAAGAAAAACAGTCACAGAATCCATTGCTGTGAAAGGGAGCTTTGCAAAGGTACATGAAACATTTGCAGCTAAACAATGCAGCCCATTACTGTCAGAATTTCTTCTCTTTTCCCAGCCTGATATCCTACTGACTTGCTGCATATTTTTTTTTTTTTAATTTTTGCATATCTTTGAAGTGTTTGGCCATAATTTGAGCCTCCCACTATGGGGATGTTTATCAAGTGACACTTGGTTTGTTAACTACTCTATCAAGGCATGAGTATTCAAAAATTTAACCAATACCTATTTTTTTGTGGTAACTTAGGGAGTTTTATTCCATCTTTCCAGTCAATAGTTTTGAAACATATTTCCAAGTTATGTCTGCATAGAATTTCTCTTTTTCCCCTCCTTGATCTTGAAAAATTAGGTCAAACTTGATTTTTAGGTCACAGTAGAGAAGCACAAAAATCAGTATCACTTCACATTGTGCTTTATAATAACCCTTTCATTTATCCACCATCCTGATCTTTTATCAAAGAGTTGAGAAGTGATGAGTTTCATACTCACTACTTATAAAAAAAAAGCACATAATTTTGAATGACAAGTAATTCATCTTATCAATATACGATAATCTGAAGACTTCAGTTATAGGTCAAAATTTTATTTTTTTATTTCAAGTTCAAAAACCTCAACATTCTAGAGCTCGAATAGCTTTCAGATGTGTTTTGCCTGCTTCTAAGAGGAATCAAAGAGGTAGCTTAAAATCAGCTAAGATTCTTCTCTAAATTGCTATGGTATCATTGCAGTATCTTCAGAACTCTGAACACCTATTAAAAAGAGCCTCTCTTCATGCAGGATTTTCTATTTGTAAGCCTGGTGGAGCGGGGCCTGACAACCAAAGGACGGAATAAAGACAGCATCGCACACACACCCCCGTTCCCCAAAATGCTCTGACATCTAATATGTAGCTGAGTTTCTGGGAACCAGAAATTAAATCAGGTAAGTTCATTTCAAGCTATAGTCAACAAAAATCAGAGTGAGGCTGGAAATGCAAAAGATAAACAGCTTATATCTGGTCAGTACCTCACAGACCCATGGCTAAGGCTCCTCCGTGCTGCCACCACGCTGGTGCTAATGACAGAAACAGGGGCTAGGAGCACAACAAACAAAAGCTCCAAACGATAGGCCCAAACTCATTTCCAGGTTCTGAGAAGGGCTTTAAAACGTAAAATTACAGGCACTTGAAACTGTCCTTTTAATTTCTCTATTCAATTATTATGCTTTCCCTAGGCTCTTATGAAAGAGTTAGAAAGCAAGGCAGAACAGAGCTTAGCCGGGGATGGAAGGCTAGCAGAGAAGAGCTGAGGAGAGCATAGTCCCGCTTTCTTTGTAGCACCTCTTTGCTATCGGAAACTCTCACCGCTTCTTTTGCAATCTTGAGAGAGGTCAGAAAAGAAGAACAAACGTGACCCCTAGAAAATAATCTCTTTCATCTCCCTTGCTCTGCCAAGGATACACTTCTTGTCTTGCAAATGGAGCCGTTTGACAACCATTGCTCTCAGTGGCTGGTTAAGCTCCATCTTTGGTGCTAACAACTACTGCACTTTTGACCTCCCTCTGCTGCGGCAGACATACAGTGGCAAAAAAGGTCAAGGAACAACTTTTCCACAAAGATTGCAGTCTGACAAACCTTTTCCTCTGGGCAACCTCAGAACTTGGATGTTGGCCTTACTGGACTTGATTTTAAGAAAATTCAAGGTTGCTCCAGCGTGAGCGAAGGCAGTCATTCTTCTGCTATTGCTGCGGAGCCCCCAGACTAGTCCCCTTCTTGAGACACGCTTTTCTTTACACTTTCTCCAGTGTGTTTACGTGCAGCTTTCTGCGCCTTTAAAAAGGGAGGGGAATAAGACTTTTCTGTTCTCTGCAAAAGTATGGGCTTGTCTAGCTGTGGTGAGAGCACAGAGGCCACTACCGGCTGGGACAGCAAAAGTAAGCGCAGTTTTCAGAATCACTAAATTATTCAGCTGCCCAGAGTTCATTTACAAGCACTAGAGATACACAGAGTATTAAACGTATAAAAACATTAATGCTTTTGTTTTTACACTCATAAAAACTAGACCTTTCGGCATTGTCTTATGTAAATACTCCCAACTCATAGGTCGTAAACCAAACTAACAGTGCAATACCTATTCCATTTTTCTGTCTTAAAAAATATTAAAAACTTAGTCTCACAAAAGTGACCAGGAATTCAAATCCAGGCACTATTCCATCGTCTAATCTAGAGGACAGAGTGATGCATTTAAAGGTCTTCTCCTGTCATTACTTACTTTTTTTCATGTTTATATTCTAGGACACGTGGTATGCTACGAATAAACTGGTCTCTGTCATTAGCCAGTGCTAAAGGGTAATTTGTCATGTGCTATGGCACTATGCACTTAGCAACTTTAATTGTGAAAAGGATCTAAGTTCTGCAAAATCTTGTGTTGGCAGCACTAATCACAAATTGCAATGCAGTTTTAAAAATATAGCTAGTTAATGTGTTATTTAACTGTTAGAATTTCTTTAGAACACAGGCATTTGTATTTCCTTTGAAGTGTGTAGTTTGTTATAGAAATCAATACTCAAATTCAAAACAACTATTCTTTGCTTTTCCCAAAGATATTTACAACAGTAAAACCAAAAGATTTGGTTATGAAATAAATTCAGTTTAAACCCTTCTATTTCTAACTGGACCTTGAAACAGATTTCTATAGCCAGAATGAGATCATGAAAAAAACAGTCCAGTATAGAAGTAGTAAGTAATATGCAGCACTATAGCAAGCTTATCATGTTTAAATTGCCAGATTGTTACTTAACTGAAAGCACTGACATACAATGAAGTACAGCCTGGATGAAACTGCTACAGCACAAAGAAATAACTATGCCTTTTTTTACGCATACAGCATGTAAACATGTTTAAGGATTTGGGCTAAGGAAAGGTGCTGTAATTCTTTTTTCAATCATTTGCCACGCTTCAAACAGGTGCTGGCCCTCTGGTTCTATAGCCAGGTTCATCCCACTTTATTAGCACTTTAATGAGTTCGTATTAGTTGCTTCTGGTTTCCATCTGTGTAATGGAAAATTATCTTGCATAAAGACTGGCTATTTATGGGGCCACTGTGGCATTTTTTTACATCATAACAATACTGCCTTTTTAAGCAACTATTTCCTAGTCTCATCCAGTTTCCCATAGTTGTATCACCACTTATTTGTTTATTTATATACTGCTTTGCTCTGGTGAATACAAGACTTCACTATCCGACTTCCACTTTCCAACACTGCGAAGGAAGAAATACTCGGGGATCTTTTCCCCCTTTCATTCTAATCATATCCTCTGTGCTGAGAACAGAATTTCCTGATAAGCAAAGCAGACAATGAGAGTCTGTAGCCTGCTTTATGGTGCAGGCATTACTAGTAAATGAAACAGCAAGAGCTCCCTTTTCAGAACCACTATTTATGGATCCTTGTGTAGGAACAGCTTGGCTTCTGTTCACTAACATTGTCAGAATGAAATTACATTTAAGGACTTTGGACTTGGTTTTAGATGTGGATGGGTATAAATGGAAGAACTGTATACTATGTAATTCTGCTTCTTTTTAAAATTTGGCTGATGAGAAATGCTTCATGTGTCTATTTGTGAGTAGGAGTAGAGAGGAAGTGTTGGTGGGTTGATGTTTGTTTTCTCCTTTTAATAACAAACAGATACTCTTCCAAAACCTATTGTTACCTTTAGTGCAAGGCAAAAATAACAATATAGTCACAAGAGAAAAAGCACTGGGGAAAATAACTTGAATGAGATGTTCATTTGAGCATTTTGTTATGAGGTCCCGTTGATAATGAAGCATAAGATAATGACATTTTTAGGCAAACTGATGTTTTGGCAAATAATATTGTAAAGATGATATACTTACTGTCTACATTTTAGATTCAAGTATATAACTGTAGCCGTTACAATAATTCTGTTAGTAGCCACACCTACCTCGAGAAATGTTTTTCTCGGTTGTGCAGAAGCCTCACCAGATCATCTCTTCTCCATGTGCTGGCTCAAATACATCACTTACCAAATTCTACTTTCCAAACACCCGATCTGCCATTTCATTCCTTCCTATTAAAACTGTCAGCTGCTGTTCACCAGAGTGTCTGGGAAGTTTATCCCATGTTCTTAAGCCTTTGTTTTCCAGCTCAACAGACATATTCAGTGCTGAAAGTCAAGCTTTTCCCCAGAGGCCCATTTTTCCACAGCACCAGATCTATTTGTGTTTGTTGCAGATACTAAATAACTACAGTTCTAATACCTCTAAAAATGTCACGTCACACCTTCTTTTTAGAAGAGCTGGATGAAATCTCAGCCCCTGTCCATAGATGCCAGGGTTCAGCTGCAGATCTGTTTTGATGAAATCTCAGCCCCTGCTCAGGGATGCCAGTTGTAATAGGCGAGGCAGCCAAGAACATTGTTCTGGTAGTGGCAAGAGTGACTGGAAGGATGTTCCTGAAACTGCTTTCTTTTTTATCCTTCCACAAACTTCATGAATGTATGATAAAATATAATTATTAGAATGTAGATTTCTAAGGTTAACATGAACTCTCTTAATTTCTTTTAAATTTGACTAAGCTTAAGAAATACATTCAGAGATATTTCATTAGTGAGTTGACTGTCATGATAAGGATCAGGAAACGTACGTATTATTGATCACCATTGAAAAACCATAGGAATATAATTTTAATATATATCATATTCTAAAAGAACCACCTGAATCTTCAGATGAGGATATGTAAGTTGGCTTGCAATTGGAACTACATAGTTTCTTCTAAGAAAATATTAAAATTCAGAATTCCAGTTGTATGCAAAATGTGGTTTCCCTCCTGGCTTGTTTTAAAGACCCATAAAGTAAAAGTCCTGGTATAATATTTACTTGAAGAAAAAAAAAAAGCGTATGATTGCATAAAACTTTCAAAGTACAATGGAAGTCTAAGAGAAATATAATTATTATTGTCAGTTTATCACCTCAAACATGTTGTTGTAAATGTCATTATATCAGATGAGTTTGAAAACAGGGTTTTCCATTTCGCACTTTATTTGACAAGGTGATTCATTGTGTAGAGCAGTTTAAGATGTCAGTCCTCGTGGAAAGAATTGAGTTGTGCTGATGTGCTTATGAGCATTCCTCCATCAAAGTATATGATTAAAGAAGGGTTATTCTTCTGAAATATTGTTAACCAACTGGCCTGAAATATGAGTGTTTTCTTTATTGAAATACAATTTATCACAGTTAACTCCTTCTATGTAGCATGTATATGTTACATATGGCATATGGAAAGCTGGTTACAGTTGGCCACAAAATCATATTTGAGATAATTTCTTATGCTGCAGCACAATAGCTTATCAAGTAATTGAAATAATTTGTTTCTAACATCACATCTTCATTCTCAACAGGGAATGAAGAGGAAAGAAAAGAAACACAGGCATTTTCTACGCCTTTTGTATGTGCCTCGTGTCTGTCAGTGGCCTATTTATGATTGCCTCAGAAAGGCAGAAATCTTCCATCTTGCTTTGGCCATTTTTGCATTGAGTTAGGAATTTTCCCCTGTTCTTTCAGTGGACAACAGCTTTCATCATGGAGAATGAAGTCTGCTCTCCACTGTCATTAGTTTGAACTAACCTGCTATCTTAGCACAGCTGCCTATTCTATATTTAGACTCCTTTAGAATCCCACTAAGCTATTTGACTCAGTAATTTCTCGTAGAAATGAAATTCCACACATTAATTATATATCATGCAAAGGAGTACAGTATCTCCTTCCATCATGTCTAAATTCACTACCAATCCATTTCCGTGAGTGACTTGGTATTATGCGCCTGGGAGCAGAAGACAGATAGATTTGTCTTAACCAAACCATTCATTTTTTTCAATACTATCATGTCTGTTGTGTTACAAAATGCTATCAAATAGTTATAGATATATACTGTAGGCATAACTCAAGTTTCCCTCTCCCCCTGCCTCCATTCTTTCCTTCTTTTTTCTCCTTTTCTTTTCTTTTCTTTTTTCTTTTCTTTTTTCTTTTTTTCTTTTCTTTTCTCTTTTCTTTTCTTTTCTTTTCTTTTTTCTTTTCTTTTTTCTTTTCGTTTCTTTTCTTTTTCTTTTTTCTTTTCTCTTTTTTCTTTCCTTTCCTTTTCTTTCCTTTTCTTTCTTTTTCTTTTCTCTTTTCTTCTTTTCTTTTCTCTTCTTTCCTTTTCTTTGTTTTCTTTTTTCCCCTTTCCTTTTTCTCCTTTCCTTTCCTTTCCTTTCCTTTCCCTTCCTTTCCTTTCCTTTCCTTTCCTTTCCTTTCCTTTCCTTTCCTTTCCTTTCCTTTCCTTTCCTTTCCCTTTCCCTTTCCCTTTCCTTCCCTTTCTCACATTTCAGTATTTGTCTAATATGACAAAGGTGACCTTTACATTTCCAGATGCTGTTCTACATATGAAAATCCAGTATGCAGGATATACGGCTAAGGACTAAGGTGCTGATATACTTACTGCTTCTGTCTTCCCCTGTTACTGTGGCCATAAGAGTGGTGAGCAGCACAGAAATATGTGCACTCAGATTACAATTTGACTTTACTCACAATTGACGATAATTATTAAGAACACATCCCTCCCCCTCCAAAGAACTCACGCATAGATACCCCTCCCCCTCCAAGAAGAAACCTCCTCTTCAACACCCTATGTTTAATGCAATCAAATGTTAATTAACTGACAATGGTACATCTGATTGATATGCTTGGCGTACTGAACAGCAGATTCAGAAAAATGAGTGCTCATGAATAGCATCACTTTGCAGTTTGCAATAACAAGTCTAGCAATAGAGATAAATCTGTTTCAATACAGCGTAGCTCCTATGATTCTACAAATACTTTAACCAGAGCCACTTCCCACCAACCACCCTTGAAGCTCCACCTCCTCCCCTGCTTCTCTCTTCTTTTTCAGTCATCAGCCAGCATGCCATTTGCAGACCCAAATCCTCCCTCCAGCCCAGCTGGCGCAGCTGCAGCATTACCTATCTACCAGCCACTTTCTCTTCACTCCAAGCCCCTGTTGTTCTGCCTGCCACTTGCCCACCTTTCAGAATGTTACCTGTAAATCGCCTGTTACAAACAAAATTTGCAAACCCTTCCTTTAGTTGCTGAATTGCACAAGAAGAAAAGGTACAAGTGGAGAAGTGTTCAGCTCAGAAGACCAGAGGATAAGAGATGCAGGAAATGTAAAATGAACAGCAACAGGTTTGAGAAACATTTACATTCTCATTTAAGGCAAACTCCCCTTACAGACGAAGCTTTCTTTAGTAGTCATATTAATAGTGGAAAATAGAACTCTATGCGCATGAAAAGCTTTTTAAAGGCTTTGCCTACACAAAATATGGCCAGAAGTATCACTGATCAGCTGGGCTGGCACAGATGCTCAGCAACCCAACAGAGCGGTAGGGTTGAGGGGTTTTTTTGATTCGTGCCACAATTTTAACCATTGAAAAGACATTTCCATAATCTTTTCAGCACTTTGAAAAGCCCTACTTTGAGGTAAATAAAGCAAAAAACTAGAGAGAGGCATAGATCTGTCTGGCATCAGTATGCCAGGATAAATAATGATCAGTTAACAGAACTATCATAATCCTACCAAGCTTAGAGTGTTCTTGATTAAACTACTGGCAGGGGACTACGAGGATTTACAGAAAGATTGCTGTTTTGTGTTCTTTTCCTTTTATAATTTTTTTGCCTGCCACTGTATATTATTTAAAATCTGCTTGCTACAACTTCATTTTTAAGCTTGTTACAGGCAATGTTTCTCAGCCCAAATTTCATTCCTCTTTACGGAGAAACAACAAAACCCACGCCTTCTAAAGGCAATTCTGGGATCAAGCTTTTGATTCAAGAGCTACAGAGCAGAAGTCCAGGTATATCTGCACCGTAGCCTGTTTGAGAAATTGGCATACCAACTCGGCTGAGGCCATGTTATTTCCTGTAGCATTTAACTCCCCCTGAAGAAAAGGGATAGATTTGGGATAGATGGTTGATGCTCAGCATCAGTTCTTCCAGAGTCTGATTTTTTTCATTCTGTGAATGAAGTGCATCAAGAACGGTTTGTGTTTTTCCACTATTGCTTGAAATCTTGTCAGATATGTTTCCCTTTCCCTGTCACTCTCATAATGTTTCTTTGGAAAATGCTACAACTGGATCCTTGCTGCATTTAAAACAACCTCACCATAATTACAAGAAAGACAAAAATCTTTAAATAGTTGCATGTGTTAAAATTATTTTCACTTCGATTTGCAAACCTAGAATGACGCAGAGACGTGAGCTCAATATAAGGCAGAGGTAAAAACATTTACTTGTTTAACTGTTCTTTTCATACCATATCATTTCATTCTAAGCATGATATAATTCTGTACTAGTAATTTTTAAGAATTAGTTTGACAATAACTGCAATACCCCAGTAATATTTGTATACTAAAATTACTGACTTACACAATTCTAACTTCACTTTTAACTTAATTTCTCCACTCCCCAGAAATAAAGTAATACTACTTGCTATTGCATAGGAAATTCCATTTTTAAAGCACTGAAGCACTTAGAATTCATCAAGTGCACAGACCTAAGTAATGGTCTAGTCCTTAAAAACATTTCTAAAAACAGGGATGAGCATGTATTTACTGAGCAAACAGTAGTCACACGAAAAATGTAAGCAATACAGGGTGAGTCTGAAAAATTAGAAGCACAGCACTGAAGGCAATAGATCAGATGTCATTTGTTGGCCAAAATCCCTCTCAAAGTGATGCTATTACTAGGAATAAGTTTGTAGAAACTTGTCAGTGAAGGAGATTGACTTGGCTAAGAACTTGACATCCCCGTTAATCCTCTTGAGCCAAGTATGAGTATGGTCTGGCCCAAACATTAATAACCGCTTTTCTGTGCACTGCAGCACAGGAACCTTTACAACATTGTTCCTGATATCTTCCAGCCAAAAAAAAAAAAAAAAAAAAAAAACCCCTTTTACCTAAAACTTTTTATTAAAAAACCGTNNNNAAAAAAAAAAAAAAGCAGCCCTTTTACCTGATACATTTTAGTCAAAATACGTTGTTTTGCTCAACACAAGGGAATTGGAATAAAATTCTAAAATATGTGACATGGGAGGCTATGTCATCCGTGGATCCTGTCACCAAGGAGGAAGGTCAAGATGCCATCTGACAGCGACTCTTTATTTGAGTTTATTGTGAAACAAACAGGAACAATTTCAGTACCTTTCCCTGTGTTTGTATGGTTACGTGTACACATGTATATAATGAACAGCACAAACAACCATAAGGACACAGAGATGCCACCTAAATTTCTCTTGCTGTAAAAAAGGTGCAGAGGCATTGTTCCATAAAAACTCTGTGACTTACCTTGGGAAAAAGGCAAATGACTAAGTGAGAAAGACTGGGAACATGGTTTACATGGCTATCCGTACATAAAACTACTGTGATTACACAACACCTAAATTGTAGTCCCAGGCATGTTTTTTACCACCAGCGTTAGCGTGCACTCCCTTTTCTTACGAGCTGGAGCGCTCCGGCTCTCCGTGGAAGGAATGTGAAGCAGGCAGGAAAAGGAGATCCACATGTCAGGGCCATTGTTGTCAAATGGCCTCCTCACACATTGCAGATGTTGTTCAAGCATAAGCCAGGGAGTGTGTGGAATAAAAAGCAGCCTATGGAACTTTAGGTGGGGAGAAATGCTGCAGAAGGCTTGCAGCATGCTTTTATACCACGAGAAAATTTCAACAGCAAGGAACAGGCTGATCTTAGAGGTAATACTGGTACATCAACATTAATTTTACACTATACCAATATTTTTCTTTAGGGAGTTAGCACTAGAACTTCTTGCAAGTTCTAGGCACAATTTTGCCATAAGCAAATCCTGTAGAGTATGTATCAGGGATTTCTTTTCCTTTAGAAATCAATTTTTATTGACAAAAAACTCCAATATATTCTGAGAAGAAAAATAGAAAAGGGTAAGGCTTCTAACCATGCCAAACAAAGAAATAGTTGATAATGATGGGTCTTGCGTCACAGCCATGAAAATTATGACTTTATCTCATGAGACCAAATAATATATATCTGGGAATACTAGCTAAATTAAAATGTTCAGCATCTCTCAGAAAGGAACCACAGAAATTTGAGTTGTGACCATATAATATTCCAGATATTGTATGTCGAATATGCGGCTTATTGATTTGACAAGCACTACTATTTTCCCCCAGGAAAAAGGCGAATTTGTGGCAAATGGCCTAATAGAATGGTACAAGTAATTGATGGAGTTCTGCACAGTCTGTTGGGGGAGGTGACAGATCTGAAAAGCCTCTGACTTATTAGTTTTCCTGTCATCATAGTATAAGGTATGACTATAGTCAAAGTAAGTTTAAAAAAATACAATATAAATCAGAAAATGCTAGGGAAAAAAAAAGAATGATTCCAAATTCAATTCCCATGTCAAGACCATTTTAAAAATCATGTTTGAAATAATTCATAGGCAAACATAATTGTAACTGTAAATATTTTACTAAAATTAGGAGTTATGATCCAAATTATTTTCTATATAATTAAAAAAGTATTTAAAAATAGTAAAGTGATCTTTAGCTATATAGTTATACATTGTAGGTAATTATAGGGTATTTGTACATGATAGAAGATATGCAAGAGCAGGAAACTCCGCAGATTCAAAAGGCTCTCTTAAAAACTGCTTCTTAGTATTTACACTTTTCTTTAAGCTAAGAGTTGTTTCTGCTGCCCTACCCACTTGTAGCCCATCCAATGCTATGCAGTGGAAATTTAAATTGAGAGATAACTAATTTGTCTCTTGCAGTAATAGGAAGCTGTTAATAATTCGGAAAAAATGAAAAAATTCATACAGTGTCATACGAATGTATCAGCTGGTCAGTATAGTTTCTTTAAGCTACTAGCCGAGCTTGTCAAACTGATGGACACTTTTAAAATGTGAAGAAGAATGTTGAAGCTTTTTTAAAAACATTAATGTACTTGGAAAAATAATGATAAAAGATGGTATGGGAGAGCATTCCTTGCCTTTTAACTGTCCTGACATCCCTTCCCAATAGTGCTTTTAGGAGATGAAGGCCACGTTTGTAGAGATAGGTTGTAAAGCTGTCTGGCTTGTTTTGGCCACCCAGTATAGTTTTAGTACAAGATAAAAACAGTTAAAACGGACAGTCTAAGTCATTGAAACAGCCAACTGTAGAAGTGTCTATATAAATATATATAAAGCTTATTCAATATAAATATGAAATTTTAAGAAACAGACAACAAACTGTTAATGATAAACAAAGAAAAGATCAGCTATAAAAGTGTGCTTGAACATTGCCACCACTGCAGTTGGCAGTGTACTGGCTTAAACTACTAAATATTTGTGTCTCCTGGTTTGGCCCAAAAGACCTGCAGAATCTTTAATGAGAAGGTTCTTTACTTCTGAATCAGGTAACACAAATCTTCACCAGCTATGGAATCTCAGATCTCTAGGGAATATTTGCAAACAAAAACATATCCTTCTGTACTTTGATAAAGCACTCTGTTCTTGGAACGCAGGTAAAACAGATCACCAGTTCTGCTTTTTTTCCCCAATAAACTATGTTTATTATGCCAATTCTAATTACCATGCAATCTAATGGTTTTAAGGCTTATATTTTCCACATCACTGGACATCACAAACATGAAAGCATTTTATACTGTCATTATACATCAATGTTTGCACTCGGTTATACATATATACAGAAATTATTCACACACCTTAACCTTGCTATTTCCTCCTTTCAAACCAACATAATTTTACTGTGAAAGCAGCTTTTTAATAAATGGTATAAGAAATACAGCAAGGCACACATTTTTTTAAAAACTTTTTTTCTCGTTACCACCTCAAGAAGCATAAAAACCCAAAATGTTGTACTTAATTCAGTAGAATGTCAACAGTTCCTAATATACAACACCATGTAGTTGTTTCTTGAAGTGTTGCATAGATTAAATTTTAAAATTAAATAAATAAAATGCCATTTAGTTTAATTGCTTACTTTTTAGATGTATTGAATCAGGAGGGCTAATGACTTCTTTTTGCTGCAATCCAACAAAATTGTCACTTTAAAAGTAAAATAGGTTCAATAAACTTATGCATTATACACATAAATATTAAATTTGATACATAAAATAGAAGAGTACTGACAGGTACAGTTCTGAAAAGATGAACCAGACCGATCATGAATTCTGTGGAACTTCAAAACTTTAAAGAACAGAACCAGTGATAAGTAGTACAGGAGCATCCAATTTAGGAAGGGGAGGTCATTAGAGGTAGCTCGGGAGAGGAATCCATATGAAAGCAAATGGCCTTGCTACAATACAAAATGATCACTGAAACAGGACTAGCATATGCAGCCTGATCACAAAGCCAACATGGACAAATCACATTTGGAAAGAAAATCTATCTTGGGAGTCAGAGTAATGAAAGGCAGTGATACAATGGAATTGGAGGTCATCCCAGGGTTTACAGGATGAACCTGCACCTGAATTGCAGCCAAGTTTCTAAAAGGAAACAAAAAAGTAATAGTAGGTTACAGAAAATGAAGTTTTATTTGCAAAACATAGCTCTTCCAGAACAACCATAGATAGTCATTAAATGATCACATGCCAGAGCGTTTAATGCAGAAGCATACAGTAGGCAAACAATGACTTTTAACAGCCTGAGGTACAAGTTAGTGTAAAAAATTGTATTGATGTAGAAAACTCATTGATTTTTGTAAAGACTTTGTTTCTAAAGAAACAAGGGAAGTCATCAAATCTGACCTTTTCCCTGGATCCTGTCCTCATCCTTACCTGCGAACTTACCTTCAGCACACTCAAAAGTGCACTGATCAATGAAAACACAGGAATTTTCAAAAGCCAAGCAACAAGAAGATCTACCCATCACTTATTTTAATATTTATGCAAACATATAGAATCAGATTTCAATGGAGAAGAGGAAAGGATTGTCACAGAAGTGGTCCATGGATAGAATTGTCAGTGTCATCACTGTATTTTTAAATTGTAAATAGCTATTTAGACACTTCTAGTACCAGCAATGAGTTAATTTTTCATACTATAGAATTATACAGCTCAGAGGTTAGGGTTAAACTATTCATCAAAGAGCACAGGCTTATTATAAGGATTATGAAGAAATAACTGTCAGAATACAGCTCAAAGATTAGTGCAAAGGCATTTCCTAGGAGGCACTCCAGACATGCATTATGTGCCTTCCGAATTAAGCAGGAATATCTGGATCTATCCAGCTACCTTCTCCTTTGATCTTATTTGCTGTAACTGACCCCCGCCCCCCC
>VYXH01004876.1:1021075-1062151 GCA_013397275.1 Burhinus bistriatus
CCCCCCCCCCCCTCCATTTATGGAAGAAATATACTTACACGAAAACAGTGAAAAGCTCAAGTTTGTTTAGAAATTAATGAAGAACTGATCTGAATAAAGGGGGAGATTATTTCAAAAGGTTTCTACAACTCTGGCATGAGTTTCATATATCTATAGTAAGAAAAGTCTCACTGATGGGTTATGTCAGGTTTCAAAAATTATGTAATTCACAGACAATACAAGATTATCTGTTTATTCTATTTAATTTTTTTAAAGTCAGCTACTGTAAGGAGCTAAAAAGTCAGACTGTTTTAAACTCTATAAAGAAACATTATAGTATCTACCTCCCTATAAAAACCTTGAGGAAAAAAACCAGTAAGCAAAGATTTAGATTATTCTTGTAGTTCCAGTCTCTAAAAGTAAACTATTACATATTAACTAGCGTGTAAACCTGTATATTATTTTCCTCCTGTAATGAATAATTAACTACCAGTCCTTTGCATTTATGTATCATCTTTTATCTGTGGATCTCAAAACACTTTTTGGTGAATAAATCGTGCTTCACAGGTCACATTGATCATTATTCTCATTATTTTGTTGCTAAAGAAACTGACGCAAGGAAGGAAGAAGTCATACAAAAAAATCTATTGCTGAGCAGGAAATAACAGTCAGGCCTTCTGAGTACCAGTCCTGGGTTTCTCCTGGCTATAGTAAGTGGCAGGATATTCTGGCTAACATTGCAGCACTGTCAGATAAAACCACGTTAGTTTTCTTAAGCCCAAGTAATATATTCTCTCCCTAAATTAAGTAAAAACTTAAGTTTAAATTACAAATTCTGTACAAAAGGAAGGAAATAGCTTTTGTGACTTACGTGTAAGAACTAACATTACACACAGAAGTCTAACGTATCCTCTAGAAAAGACTTTGGATACATCGCGTAAACCTCCTTAATGTATTGATCTCTATGCATATTGAATATGTGACTAAAAATTCCCATCCCATTGGTGAGTCATGGGTCACAGTGACAGCAGAAGATCGCATGATCTCATATACAGAAAGACAGTTCTTTCAAGCTGTCCCCTACTTGAGAAATAAAATCAGCATAGCTTTATGAGCACCTCTGTTGAAGAACTTTGTGTTGGCTTATACGAGAGACTAGTCAGTGCTGACAGAGGTATTTTTAAGCCTGCCTATAGAATTGTTATTAGTTTCCCGCAATGGCCATTTTTTTGTAGCACACTGCTAAATAACAGGATTGCAACATTTGGCAAAAATATTTTCTTCACCATTACTTTTATTCTCCTGTACAGCCAAGGCAAATACTAAAATCGAACTACATTTGAAACGATGCCTTTTTCAGCTCTGAATTCTCAGTATGCTTTTAAGGTACACATATACTATAGATTATTTTTCTCTAAGTATTGCAGCTACACATGGAATTACACATTTAAATGAGCTTACAGCACAGGTGCTACAGGAAAAATAATGGTGTTTGCCATTTATCTTTCAAATTAAATAATGTGTTTTTAAATAGTAACTTTTTTCGTAATACACTTATGGGAACAACATTTATCTGTCACATTTTAAAAGATGTATTAGTAATAAATGTAAATTACCTTTGGAAAATCAGTAATTAGCCTCATCAAAAAATAAACAATCTGCCACCAAAAAGATAATCTTTAGCATAGTTAAGTATAATAACTGTTATTTGAATAAGTTAACAAATTAGGATAGATTGCTTCTGTAATTCATTCCCCATAGCATGAGAGATGAAGTTAAAGCACCAAGCTTGTGAATGGGGGAAGGGAGCTCAGACTTTACTGAAACCAAATCTAGCAGCTCATATTTTCATTTTTAGATGTGCCAGAGATAAACTATATGTATCCTAGGGCTTTACTACTGGGAGTAATACAGTACATACTTTCCATGGAAGCAATGCTGCATGTATCAGTCAAGAACCAGTATATCTTCCTAAACGTAAAAAGTGGGATGTAGTGTGAAGGGCCTTGTTACCTTAAAGATATTTGTCAACCCCTGGGCAAAAATTAAAACTATAATGTAACCATATCAAGTTGCTGCCTGCAGACTCTGCGTTACATTTCATTGCATTGTGGGGCATTTAATAATATCTCCATCCTCTATGTCCAATCTTAATCCTTACACCTTTTTAACTGCGTATTGTCATATCCCTGTCTTATGAAAAACACTGCTGGCTACCATATAAGTAACCATGAAGTTCTGAAGAATGAGGGAAAGTTTATATGGTATTTTGAGATCCTCAGAGGAAAAGTGCTAGTGAATTGAAAGGTCATGTTATTATCTTCATCAGTGAAAGAATAAGAACAAGAATAAAATCACATTCACTATAGCAAGTATTCTTCCTCAAGTTAATATTATAAAAATGAGTGAAAAAATAGGAAACCTAATAAAACAGTCATTCAGGAAAAGCTTATGTTTACAGAATTATCACTTATCAACCTCAGACTTTTTTAATGATCTCTACTTCCAAATAGAGGCTTCCATATGCACATAATACTTTTAATGTAATTCTAGAATATTTTGTATCATCTGTGAGTTTTGTAATTCCCAGTTGATTTCCACTGCTTCTCCAGTTGTTTGGATATGTCCAAGTACTAACTTAATTGCCAATCAACACGTCATGATAGCTCATTTCAAAGCCATTCAAGAAATATCCTCTTTGCTATGATGGTTCCAAGACAAGGCATTATTCAAATAGATATGTGACGAAAGAGATAGTGGCAAGCTGTAGACTATTGCTGTCATAACCTAAAGATTTTGCTAGACATATTTATACATATGTGAATGCGTGAATGCTGGGTAAACTGCCAATATGTGCAAAAGAAAAGCCTAAAGCATAGTAATACAATATAGCAAAACCAGGAAATGAATAAGTTAGATATCTAATAGCAGTAAAGCAATCTATTTTGTATAAATAGGCCCAGTTCCTCTGCTACAGCTAAATAGTTTGCAATAGGAGAGTACTAGTGGTTTGCATGGGCAGTGGTGAATAACAGCCTTTTCTCCAAGCAACATCACGGAATCATAGAATAACTTAGGCTGGAAGGAAACTTGAACGTCATCTGGTCCACCCTCCTGCTCAAAGGAAGGCTATTTTCAAAGGTAGATCAGATTATTCAGGACCATGTCCACTGGAATTTTGAAAATCTCCAAGGATGGAGATTCCAGAACTTCCCAGGGAACCCTGGTCCCGTGCTTAGCGTTGTGTCCTATTGGAAATTCCCTTGCTACAGCTTCTGGCAAGCAGCAGCATTTGGAATTGGAGTGGCATTCAGAGTTGCTGTGCTGGCTCTGGTCTACCGGAGGAATGTTTCCAGAGACTAATGGCATTCTCATACAGCTGTGTTGGCTTTTGGGTCACCAAACAACCAGTGAGACTCAAAGCAGCAGTGCTACATGCTAGGATCTGATCCAGAAGTTGCTTTGTAGATCACCTTTTGTTGTTAAATGTGCAGTTATTGTTAGACATTTATGTGAGGTCAGAAACTCCAGATCTGAAGCACTTTCAAACTTTGGAAGAGATCAGAGCCACTTTTTCATCTTAGGTTCCATCATCTTACTTATGTTTCAAAATGCTTACCACAAAATATAACCAAAGCTTCCAGTACCGCTGTGTGGCTATCAGTTTCCATCTGCTTTGGTATTCAGGTCTTTATTCTACATTGACCTCACATTGTACTCTTTAATGATGTTGCAAAGATTTCTTACTTTGGTAACCTCAACTTTTGGCCTACCACTGTGTTGTAATAATTATGTTCTTATTAATGGCTTACTGAATTTAAGTCATGGTAAACTGACATCAAGAGATGACTTATTATCTCTCTGCTTATTCTCCAGTCTGCTTAGCCACTCTTCACGGCTTGTTTGGAAATATCGTAGAACTCCAACTCACTAGTCACCCAAAATTCTTGTAAAACCAGAAGTTCAGCTTCATCAAGTGCTTTTGAACACCTCATAAGGCCAGCTGACTGTGGAGAAGGGGATCAATGAGAAGAGCTGGTTTCTGGTTCCACAGCTCAGTTGAAGAGGGAAGAAGAGGCTGATATAGAAATACTACTTTTTGAAGAATCCTGAAGTTCTGCAAGATGGCAGATTTGTCCCAGAAGAGAGCAGTTCCAGTCAGTGCAAAGCCACAGGGCAAGAAGCATTTAGTATTCACTGCATTTGTTGACCAGTGGCATGTAAATTGGGATTATAGTGTAATCAAAACAAATGATATAACACTATCATAAAACAGAAGCCCCGGATGGTGTTTCACCTCCTTTCATTGTACAAAAATGTAAAAAAATAAAAAGGCAAAAAAATGTAAAAAAAAATGAATGTGCAACTTCTAGAGTACATACCTGTTTTTAGAATAATGTACGTGCCTGGAGAGGGTTACATTCTATCTGTGCATATTTATATGTCTTTCCTTATGAAGATTCAGGAGATTTTCTTCACAAGTAAGAGTTTTACTGTTCTGATGCAAAACATCCTTTTTCTGTGAACGGCCAGGCTTTAACTGAAACTCTATAGCTGAAGCCTCTTCAGAAGCAGCAACACACCCTTTGGGCTCTTCAGTTCGAGGTGATTTTCCTGTACTACTCTTTTTAGTGCTAAGCTCTGGAGAATTCTTTTCCAAACCTTCAGTTTGCCCATCTGAAATCAGCAAATCATCATCATCATTTTTCAAATTGTTTGCTGCAGTTTGTTCGTTAGGACTGGGGACATTTATATCATTGTCATCACCACATAAGAAAAATAAATCCCTACCTTCAGATGAAGTTTTAACTTCTAATGACTCTAGAGTCATTTCACCTAGTGACTCTGGAGGTGTTTCAGAAATAGTGTTAGAAATAGGCTGCCGCTGCTCAACCTGTGCTTCAGGAGTACTGTTAGATATGGATCGCTGCTGCTCAATTCGTTGTTCCTCAGGACAGGCTTCAAAAAAGCATTCAATATTTTCTCTCTCATCTGTGAAGTCCAGTGGCACAGGAGTGCTGCTCTTTTCCTCTATATATTTGATTACCTCCCCACAGTCACTATCGTGAGAAGAAAGTGAAAGATAAGAATAGAAGTCCCCTTTTCTTAGCTGAATGGGTCTGTGAGAGTGTTCTAACACTTTTTCCTTGATCTGTGCTAATGAAGCTGGAGCAGATGACTCACATTCAGGTTGTGTCTTACTTTTCAAAGCTGTTGATGTCATGTCTATTATCTCCCTGACAAAATTATGTACTGAGCCATCTTCCATGTTTCTTTTATCAAAAGCAGCAGATTCACAGTTACAGCACAAATCAGGACCATTGGCTGAGGAGTCACATTCTGCTTCATTGGATTTCAAGGCTGTACAGCAATCAGTAGATTTTTCAGTAATGCTCATTCTGTGCTGCTGAACATTAGGTAAGGATGTTTGTAAAGCTGTATCTTGTATGTCTACACAATTCATTTCTGAGGAAGATGCAAGACAAGGCTTTTTAGCAGGAGAGGAAGCAACGGAGTGATAATCAGGCTGAAGATGACTTTGACATTCTTTTGGAGGGTTTCTGGATCCATCTGACGACAGAACAGTCTCCTTGCCATCCATATGTGAATCATCTGAACTGTCTGTAAATGCTTCACAAACACAACATTCATTTTCAGCTTCCCTGACATCAAGTGATGCATGAGTTTTGGGAGCTGCTGACGTTCTAACAAGACCTTCCTTTTGACTGCCAAGAGTATTTTCAACATTGCCATTCTCCATATCATCCACAAGCTGATCCTTCACAACCTGAGATATATCTTTCATCGGGTGACTCTTTGTCCCTTTTTCACGATCACGTGGTACATTCTTACTATTGCCATTATTTTCTGATATTTTCTGTACTGAACCATTCAACAGTGTTTCAATGCTTAATGTATCTGTGGCTTTTGATGTCTCATTACTAACTTCTTTACTGCGCTGAATTTCATCACTGAGGTTACTTTTTCTCTTCTCCCTTGTCAAAGAAAATTTTGGTCTAATCCAAGTTTGGAGTTCATTTTTTATATAATCAAGTCCTGAAATTAAATTGCATTCTTCATAAATATCCTCATCAGTTGCTATACTGGAGTCATCATCTTCATCTTTGATACCTAGCTCTTCCTCAGTTAAGGTAAGGGTGGAACTTGAAAGCAAATCACTGTCATCTTCATCATCAGTACAAGCAGAAGTGCAGGAGACATTAACAATCATGCTGACATTGACATCGCTTTCATCAGCTACAGATCTATTAAGATGTTTTCTAAATGATGCATTTGAATCTGGTATTTTATTTCTGTGCAGTACAATGTCTTCAGAGCAGAGAGAAAGATCCTCACTGCTGCTGAGTTCAGTGAGAGAAGCTGCTGAGTCTTCGTTGATTGAGGATGCAATATCTAGAGACAGCTGTCCAGTAAAAGACATTTTTTGAGAGCTACTTTGGAGCGTTATATCAGAGATGCTGCGCTTTATCTTTTGATCTAAAGGACTCTGGATATTCTCTAAGCGATTCAAAAGATCTAATGTCCTTTTGCTGAGCTCTCCAACAGAATCACTACTTGCACTTATGTCTCCTGAGCCGTGATGACTAAAAAGGTCTTCGTTGCTTTTGTAGGAAGTCAGCCAGCTCTCCAAAGAGGTGCTTCGCTGAAGACCGTCTCCACTTTTAAAAATACCCGAGCTGAACAAATCACCTACTACAGACAGAGATTCTAATGAAGAACTACGAGATAAAGTTGAAACCTGTCTTGTATTGTCTGTAACAGTTAATTTTCTTATGGTTTCTGCAGATTTACAGGAATTGGGATCTGATTCTCCAGGGATACTTGCCAGAGTATGGTCATGAATAAACCCATCTGGTTGTGAGTCTCCAGGCTTATGTTCAGATTTAACAGGTATTTTATCAAAACAAAAGCCATGAAACAAACTGCCCTCTGTATGTGTTTTTTCAGCTTGCGTTTGTTTCATTATCACCGGTAATTTGAATTTGGAGCCTTGAAGATATGAGTAATCATAAAATGTAAAGACATCATGTTTTCCTCGCAATTCTTCTAGACAAACAGGGTTACACATGGTAATGCTGTCCAAATCCTCATCATTTTCACTTTCACAACATGCAGAAGGTGCCAGCTGGAAATCATCTGAGAGACTAGCATGGTCTTCTTCAGCTTGCTTTATTTTTTGTTTTATTACATCGACTATGTCATCCACCTGAGTTTCTGCATGCCCAATTTCAGGATTACTCTGAGTGCTTTCAATATCATTTAGCAAAAAAATTTCTGAATTATTTGTAGTTTCTGTGTCACATTCACTCACTATCCCACTCTCACTCTCAGAATGCCTGCTTATGTTTCCACTCTGATACATATAGTTATATGGTTTTGCCAATGTGGTCCCCCCTATTAGGTCTGGCAGGGATTTGGTAGATGAAAATGACGAGTCTTTACTAAGACTTTTGTTTAAAATGTTAGACTGTGTTACACTGGGGAGTTTGGATGTTTTTTTCAAAAAAGGCATGTGGTTTTTTTCTGATAATTCAACATTATGAAGACTATAGACCTGATAGATGTGAGGATTTGGAGGGGAAGTAATGCTGGAACAATAAAGAGGACTTCCATGATCACTGATACTTTCGTCTTCATTCACATGATTATCACCACATTCTCTTGAAGCAGTTTTCTGGCTTGGATCATCCTTCTTGAGTTCCTGATCAGGATCACTTAAGTCTTCATGAATACTGATGAGCTTATTACTTATGTCAGTTTCATCCCATTCTAGTGCATCTTCACTTGGACCGTTTAGATCCATCAAACTAGGATCAATAACGTTCAGAGGCTCCTGTAAAAAAAAAAGTCAAAGATTAAAAATATTTTCAGCTGCACTTTAAATATGCTTCCACTGAAATCATATAAGTAAATTAACGGGACTAAAGTGCATTTTTGGAACAATGATCACTAATAGGCTTTTAATTTTGTTACATTTTATATACCATTAAAATTATCAAATAAAATGAAACCTATTAAATTTTGCATGATTTCTTAGTCTTCTTAGGGTTTTTTTCTTATTTGCTGTTAAAATATAATACCGAAATTTGACTTTTCTTTAATATAGACTAATTGTGGTTAGTCATTTTATATGTGACAAGCTTTAACCATTCTGCAGAATCACACAGGAGTGTGTTAGTAAAAAAAATGCAATTGGTGCTTTATTATGTTGCATATACAAGAATCTCTCCTAGCCTGCTTTAGTTTGAAAGAGTTAAGATAGAAAGGATTTATTAAAGGATTTTTGAAATGTTTATAACAAACTTGTGTTGTCAGCCTTAAAACAACAGATCTGATGCACTGGAAACCACAAGACTTGATGAATTTTTATTAGAATTTCTATTTATCCTTTACTTGATAATAAAGGCAGTACTAGTGACCAGTAAGACTAATGAATGTTAATATCCTCAGCTGTAAGTACAATCAATCAGTCTAATCAAATACTATGTGAATTTCAAATATTGTCTGTGCTGACACCTTTCTCTGGGAAAGGGCTAATAAATAATTGAGCTAAACTTAGTTCGCTTTTTTTAAGACTTTTGTAACTTTCCAGTAATATTTGCTATTATGGGCTTGGAACATATAGTATCAAGAGTTTTTCCTTTTAGACACACGTGTGGGAGAGAAAGAACACCTTGACAACTTTTGTCACTCAAATGTGATGCGTCAAATGGCCAACAGTACTGACTTACCTTAAACCTCTCAAAATAAAATAGAAGTGGTCCCTGATTTTGGGGCTGGTTCTCTAAGCACAAATTAATTTCAGTTTATTTTTCTATTCATTGAAAGGCATCCATTTTAGGGAAGACTTTGCTTATAGAATAAGTATTGTAATGGAACTGTTAACTAATGTAGAATTGTTTAGTTTAAAACATCTTAACAGCTGAACAATGACTGTATCCAGAAAAACAAGCACTTTTTCCAAAAAACCTTTCAACTATGATCTCTTGCTCTCTTGAGCTTTCTTGAAGCAAGTTTTGTTTTTCAAATAAAGCACTGATCACGTGCCAAACAGCAATGTAAATCACAACAAACTTACAAAGTTACAGAAACACAAGCAGAGACTGTAGTCCAATGAAGTGCAGTTGTACACAACTTAGTTACTGACTTGGATTCATCAAGACTCGGCCAAGGTCAATTGTGCAGGGCAAACCACGTATCTCTGACTTCGATTCTCAGCTGGGAACTCTCTTTTTGAAGTAGGAACTAAAGCTGCACAGCCCTTTTGTGAGAAATCATGGGATGTTCTCCAACAACTCAATAATTAGGGTACTGATTTTGGGTGTGGGACACTTTGTCAGACTGAGCATGAGAGACACGAACCAAGTTCCCATTCTCTCAGGAGAAGCCCTACCTACATGCTGTTCTGAAAAGAATCCTGCTTTTCCTGTTTTATTTTGCAAAAAACAATTAAATATTAATTGGGTCCTAAATAGATGAGGAGAATGTTATCCTGCACTGCACACTTGACTGGCAAGAGGCACAGATAGATCCAAATCCTTGCTCCAGTGTCTACTTAAGTATGGATATAGATGGTACTGTTTCTGTGCAAGACACAAGGCTATGCCATCCCAGTATGTCCAGTAGACCAATGGCAAAAACACTCAACTGACATAAGGAAGAAGTATTTTCTTCAAATTGGGCAGACTAGCTATCCGCCATTCAGCAGGGTGATACAATTATTAATATATTTGATAAATAGATGCATTCTCCACGTAAGATAAATCTGTGTCCTCGTGCTTCACAGAATCACGGAATCATGGAATTTTTAGAGTTGGAAGGGACCTCTAGAGATCATCTAGTCCAACTCCCCTGCTAAAGCAGGATTGCCTAGAGCACATCACTCAGGACTGCATCCAGGTGGGTCTTGAAAATCTCCAGAGAAGGGGACTCCACAACTTCCCTGGGCAGCCTGTTCCAGTGCTCAGTCACTCTCACTATAAAGAAGTTTTTTTCTTATGTTGGAATGGAACTTCCTATGTTCCAACTTGTGCCCGTTGCCCCTCGTCCTGTCACTGGGAACCACTGGAAAGAGTCTGCCTCCATCCTCCTCCAACCCACCCTTTAGATACTTAGAAGCAAGAATAAGGTCTCCTCTCAGCCTTCTCTTCTCCAGGCTAAAGAGTCCCAGCTCTCTCAGCCTTTCCTCGTAAGGGAGATGCTCCAATCCCCCAATCATCTTTGTTGCCCTACACTGGACTCTCTCCAGTAGTTCTCTGTCCCACTTGAACTGGGGAGCCCAGAACTGGACACAGTATTCCAGTTGTGGCCTCACCAGTGCAGAGTAGAGGGGGAGAATGACCTCACTCGACCTACAAAGCTAAGCTTCATTGGGCTTAGTTGTAAGGTACTGCAGCTGTGTTAAGATATGTCAGATAATCATGGGCAGAAATACAGGTGCCAAAGAACTTTTTCCTCCTTGGTAGGTTAGGAGGCTTTTGGTATTTTGAGACTCTGTCATGCCTGTTGAAGGCTAGAGTCTCTTTGTGGATTTACCTACCCCAAAGCTTTTATGGAGTAAATTTGTTAGAGACCTTTCTTTTTTCCTGTGAGATAGTGGCTAGTGATAGCTTAAATGTTAAATTACCATGAAAACACCCATTTGCTAGACAACTAAGGCTATCAGAGCAGCTCTGTACCTTGTGGAGTTCAGAAATCCATATTTGGATTTGTCAGTTTGCCATGTTTTCATAATGGCTCCCGGTTGGTACTTAGCCGGACCCAGTTTCCCACCTGTAGCTGACCCTTAACCAACCTGCCAGTAAAAACTGGTGCAAGAGAATGACAATAATTAAATTAGTTTGAAAACCTGTTAGATTAAACAAGAAATCAGATACAATTATTCATTTTCTCTGTGGCACGTTTTAAGGCTCTGTCGTACCTAGCATTAGGAAGACATTGCTGCGAAAAGCTTCCTTAACTGCACAATTTTACTGTTTTAAGCTTCTGCCAGCTGCAAAAAGAAATTCCCGAAGGCAGGAAATCAGCAGCAGGTTCCAAGGATTTTATGTTCCATAGATTTTGTTTCTCAAAAACAAAACATTTGGTCCTTATTGGTCAGGAAGATAACCTTCCCCCTGTAAATCAGCACTTGGCTGCATTGTTTGTTCTGCAAGTCAGATGAACTAAAACAATAAAACATGTAGAGTTGTGACCTCAGCCTGTTCATCTTCACTGAGTGCTCCTTACTTCAAAGCCTATTTTCCATTCTTCAAATGCACATGCTTTTCTGAGGCCTGGTATAAACTCAGAAGCCGTGCAGGCATAGCACAACTGGTGGTGGTAAGGATTTGACCGTATTTTTTTTCTTCTGATTGTCACTGTTATACTTCCAAAGGCTTTTATGTAGATATGGCCATTTTACCAGCGTAGCTTTCTCTGTCCAAGGAACTGACTGAATTGATATTAGTAAATTACTACTTTTCTTATAAACTTTATCTCCCTTGAAGAAAGTCACCAGTACAACTTTAGTGGTTATCAGCTAGATCGGCAGCCCTTCCCAAGTACAGACCAAGTTTTACCTTTGAAACAAACCACTCTGCTTAAGGCAGAAACATTTTGTATTTGGCATTTTTAGCAGGGGTATGTATTTTCCCTTTCTTTTTTACAAAATTAAGGAAGCTTCTCAAATGAGAAAGAGACTTTAGACATTGAGGTAGTTGTTGGAGAGGCAGCACCATACAGACTCTCGGGTAAAGCTCTGGTGTGAAGCATGGAAGGTGGTGTCACTCCAGCCTATGTTTGCACTGACAGCAGTAGCAAGGTAAAAACCAGGAATCTCTGAGGACTATTTTTATCACGTCAGATGTATCCTTATCACACTGCTCAGTGAATAGGTGGATAGTGCTGGAGGATTAAAATTATCATGATACTAATAGATTATTAGGTCGTGCTAACAGAACATTTAAAATTCCCCAAATGATTCTTTATTCGGTGTTATACAGAGGATGGAAGGTACAACACCGTAAGTGTCAGCTGGTATCAGAGCTAAATTCTGATTGCTCGCTTTACTGGGTGTCGTGGTTTGGGCCAGATTGGCCCAATCCGGTGGAACGACAGATGCTCGCTCCCTCTTGCTCTGCTCCTGAAGGGAGGCAAGAGAGAGGGAGAAAGAGAGACTTAAGAGTTTAGAAGGAACTAAACTACTTTAATGAAATATTAATAATAAAATAATAAAAAGAAAATAATGAAATATATACAAAATTGTATCAAGCTCCCAGGATGACAATCACGTCACCAGCAGGCGCTGGGGAAGTCCCAGACTGGACTCAGTGACGGACGGGAACTGGATTCCGGATCTGGATTCAGGATCGGGATCAAAGGCAGACGCAGAGACAGAGTCCTCCTCGGACGTCGGCCTTTGAAGAAAGAGAGCTGACCCTTTGATCCCTCAGCTTTTATACTGAGCATGAGGCAGATGGGATGGAATACCCTGTTGGTCAGTTTTGGGTCACCTGTCCTGTCCGCTCCTCCCCACAGGTGTGACCCCTCTATGCTTTTCTGCTTCCGACCCTCCAACGGGGCAAGTAACAAAGTTGGCTGGCCTTGGTTGTTATAGCAATAAGGATAAGCAAGAGCCTCTCTGCATACCGTTCCTTGGCATCAACTATAAACATGGGTCTTATCAGCCAGAGAGTGAACAGTTTTCTGCACAACATGCTGTTAATTTCAGCAGTTAGAAGAGGCCTAGCTAAAAAGTAAAGTTACTGAACAAAATTGGTCCTGTTTTACCTCAAACCAGGACACTGGGAAAAAATGCTGTTGTTTCTTCTCCCGTCTGTCTTGATTTTCATTCCAAAGAACTGTATAGTATTGCACAATCCATCTTTTAACCAAAGCAGGCCAATCTTCTATTGCCATTTCCAATTGGGAAAACACTCGTGTGAGAGCTGCACCATGTTTTTTATCCCTTTTCAGTTAATGATGAATGTGGCTTTCCTAGAGAGTTTGCACTTACACGCTCCAAAGGATGTTCCACCTAGCCTGGTTCAAGGTATCACTCCTGGAACCACAGTACCCAACAAGAAAGGGGTCTGTCACAGACAAACATGCTGATCTCCACATGTAAAGCAGACTACAATTAAAGAGAAGCTCTGAGTGTGCTACAGTGCTTCAGATTCCAATGGGGTGAGCCCGCTATGGTCACTCTTAAGCCCTGGCCTTGCTGAAGTCTGTGACAAAACATGCTGCAAAGGTACCATTCTGTCTGGCAAACATTCTTTGGATACCAGCTGGTGTAAATGATTGCACTAAATTTCTTGGAATTTAGAAACTTGTGTGTGCGTAGAAATATACACATGCCTATATACATGTGTGTATGTGTGTGTACATGTCATCCTTCCAAAAATGGGTGTCTTTAAAGTAGGTCAGAATGACTTTATCCTCAGAAAGTCACTAAATACAACTACTTCTTGAGTAGATCTTGATGGTCACATCATTCACAGAAAAAGAAGGTAAATAGTTTTGACCAAGCAAGTAAAAAAACCAATGCAATAACAACAGAAAGACGCACAACATTATGCGCATTCCTATTTTTTAAATCTTACCACTAGATAAACAACACCTAGGAGGCATTTACTGTTGCATGAAAAGTTTCTAATATAAATAAGTCAAGAATCAATTAAATTACAGACTCCTAAGAGTGAAAGGTCGAATTCATTCTAATATATTTGAAAATGTTAATAGAAAGAAATAAGATTATTAAGCCAAATAAAGATATTTTCTCAACCCCAGTGTTCTTTATGAAAAAGTCTCAAAAATGCATTTTTTCATTTGTTTCCTTTACTAAAACACAGATAGTTTTGCTTTTTCTTCAGCAAATTTTATTAAACAATGATTCTCTGTTTCGGCTTCATTTGCATGTGCTACTCCAGTACAGATATTTTGTGTTGGTGAAATAGGCCTGTAATGTAACCCCTACATACCATTATATTTTTTTAAAGAAATTAACATGAAAAAAAGAGCTTTTACAATAATAAATACAAACTCTGTTCCTCCCTCCCCTGCAACATATCCTTCAGTTGCTGTGGACAAATTATCCAAACTCAACTGCACTTAGGGGCCAGGGGAAAAAGAAGAGAAAGAAAGAAAACCATCCCCCATCTCCAGGAATGTGTGCACATTCAAGGAAGACAAACATGATTTTGTCTTTTGAAAAATGCAAGCATGCCAAGTACTTCTGCTGAGGAAAACAGTCATGTGTACAGTACCCACTTCACCTCTGCTTCACTTAAATTCATTTTCTAAATGAGGTTCCCTATACCGTAGCCAAGAAGAAAACTGTCCCGATTTCCCAACATGATTTTAATATGCATAAGCTTATACATAATACTCCATATGCATAATACTGAAGTGACCTGCACATTAAAATATGGTCTCAATATATATAGAAATAGTATGTTTTATCACAGATCACTAGAGAAACTGATCATTAACCTACATATTTCTTACAATTGCAGTTAAAAGAAGAAGGTACATGTTTATTTCCTGAGAAAATAAGATCCAAAACTATGGTTCATACTTTCTCTTGCTTCATTTTACTGTTATTATTGCCCCCCTCAATGAAATAATATGCTCAATCCTGCACATGCAGAACTTGTGGTTTTCTGTTAGGTATTATGGATGCTTACAGGTATTGCCAGGGTCCTGCATGGATGGTTGTACGTACAGATTCCTGTACCATCACCAGGACACTGACTTCACTTCTGCTCTGTGCAGTCGCAGACGTCACCTGCAAGGGTCTCAGTGCGCGCTGGGCCTTATGGCAACAACTGAAGTTCCACCATTGCTCAGGTAACTGTCTTTATGATGATGTTTGTAGTTCTCTGATAATGCTCAGAAATAAAAGTCCAGAGGATAGGTTTGTCATACCCAGGTTTTAAAACTGATGATTTTCTTTATCACGATAGCAGTTTTGTGGGCACACCTTCTAAACAACAGATGAAATAACTGCAGTGACATTTGAAGAGGATGCCTAGCTGAAAACTATTATTCCCTATTAGTAGTAGAAGTGTTTTAAAAAGCCAGAGAAATTGGCCATTCTCTAACCATTCTGCTGCTATTTAAATGTCACTTGATGATGCTAGGTAGCACTCCGGGGTCAGTCGTGCCTGCACATGAGTCCTGTGAGGGTCTTCTAACTTTCTTGCTAAACTGCCCACAGTGCCAGATGGCCAAAAGAAAGAGTGAAAGGCTCCGGCCCCTCCACCACACACCAGTTGATGCAGACAAGCCAGGCTGGAACAGAAGGTGAGCCACATTATCAGAAGGCCTGCAGGAACTTGCTTCTACCACAGACCAAAGCAAAAGCAGGGGCTCAACATCTTTAGTCCCTGTGCTGTGCCCAGAGTATCACTGCTATCACACTACCTATTATTTGTTTTCCAGCCTCTATGGAAGTAGTGGCCTCCTCTTTTGCCACTGTATCTTCATATGGCTTTCTAACATCTCTGGTTCTCATTTGCTGGAGAAGCCCTTTAAATATTACTAGAGAGCAGAAGAACATCTATAACATTTTTATATTGAATCATATTGTCATCCAAATAGGTTTACGATCCCAGATCTATATTCCAAGTTGTGTATTTGGACTTTTTTTCGGCCTTTTTTGTGATGAGAAAACCTGGCTACATGGCATATTTTACTGACTGTTGTTTTTGCTGCTTTGTAGTTTTCTTTTCATCTGTCAAGAGGTTACATGACAGGATTTTTCACCCTTGAATGTCATTTCGGTCTCACCTTTACTTCAGAGGAATATATGATTTTCTTTGTGCAAGAATCCAACACAAGCCCTTTATGAAACTCTTAGAAAAACACTCCTAGCTTTACCCAAACCCAAAATGTTGCCATGCACACCTAGTTCAGAAAAGAGCAAATCCTGGCACTCTGCCTCTGATACATGCCCATGCAAGTTGGTGGGAGTTCATCCATGCCAAGTCTCAGAATTTGACCCAATCAAAGAGCAGTCTTTATGGTAAAGACAAAAAAATCCATCAAAATCAGGAAATCTGTGGAACTGACGATGCTTAAACAGGTTTAACTATTGCTTGTCCACACTGAAGAACTTCAGCACAATTTTTCACTGGTATGCCCATATTGATGGCAAACCAGTTGCATTTTGCATTCAGATGCCCATGAACAACGTTGTACTGGCAAAGTTACAGTGGCATCATAAAATCACTATTGTTTTGTCTCTGTACTAGTTAAGAGGTCTGCGTACTGGTTAAGGATACTTTCAATTTAGTGTCCTTTACATTGGAACGGTATACTCTCAGTTAAACTAGAACAACTCAGAGGACACTATGAACGGACTCAGTAGACACAATAACCATCTCCAACCTACAACAGGCACATCAGGACACTTGGAATCATAGAGTTTTTAAGCGCTTTGTTTCAGCAGAAATTAATGTTTGTGAGAAACACTAAAGAGTGAGAATCACCATAGAAACAGATAGATATACGGTACAAAAGAATAGGACAGAAGCCCTTGGGAGCTTGACCTTAGGAGAAACCTAGAAAGAAAGTTTTCTCACTGAGAGCTGGAGGAGAGGCTTCAATTTCTAAATAAAAAATCTTCCTGTATACTGGAAAGGGAGACTTTATCTATTATTTATGAATAACAGGACTGAATGAAGAATATCTGGCTCTATCATCAGTTTCTCCTCCTTATGAAGCAGTTGAGAGACTACCAAATTTAGCCTAATTCATGTCATTAAAAAGAACAGACTCTTTTTCCCCCTTATTTAAATTTTCAACAGAATTTCTTTGTAATCTCAGATCAGGCACTTCCTGAAGTCATTGATTCACCATCTGTAAATTTGGGATAATGACTAGAGAGCCGTCCATAAGCAAGTATTGTGAAGTCAAAAGCTAGAAGAATGACACATATTATAAGTACTTGCACAGTCTGCCTACCTATGGATCTCCAAGCATTAAGTTAAACATCACAGTAGTCAATAAATGGCAAAGAGTTCTCCTAGTGATGAATCAAAATTACAATGGTAAGTACCTGGAGGCTACAACAATACAACTGATACTTGCCATTACACAGCCTATATCCAAGAAGAGCTGCTTTTCAAATGTTGCAAAATAGAAATACTGGCTTTATCTCCAAGTATAAGTGGTCCCTAGGCAGAGCTCCTTCACTAAGATGATCTCACCCTTGAACTTCCAGATTTTTTTTCTTGTCTCCATCACTGGTAAGTGAAGAAGTTTATAGTTTTCTCTGTACATAATAGATGCCAACAAAGCCCTGGAGCTGGCTGGAAAAAAAGGATTGGAATTTTCATCCTAATCCAGTACGTCGAATGGATCCTGTGCAATGTCTTGAGTACCAGCGTTATATGCACATTTTGGTTTGGTCACTTGAGAAATGATTTAATATAAGCATACTTTGTAGAAATCATTTAGAAGAAGGCAAAGTAATGGACAACTCTATCTTGTTATGGTGAGAGGTTTGTATTTGCCTGCCTTAGTTTGGCTGAGTACAAAATTACAATAGGGATCACCTCATTATTACAAAACCACTATTGCCATTGTTCAACTTTCTTCTATTACTGGAGAGTTTATTTCAAATGTTACACAGTTTAAACTTGGGCTCAAATTGGAACATAAACTGAAGATTTAAGTCTATCCACAAGGGCTATTTTCAGTGCCAGTGAGGCACAAAAATTCTAATGAGTAGTGAGAGTTTACAAAGTGGTGTAATAACTGAGGGGCACAGGGCTATTAGTATTAACGTTATTAGTATAAGTGTTGTTAATATACAACTTAAAGTACAGACCTCAAAGTATTCCATGAAGCAGCTCAGGTTTGTACTGAAACTGAATGTTTGACATGCACCTTTTTAGTAATGCTTAGAGATTTTGGAACAGTTTATGGTATCTAGTTTCACACTGAAAAAATATTCCTCCCCCCTTTTAAAAACAGAAAAAGATTTTTAAAATAAAGTATCTTTCTGCATTGTTCAGTAAACCTGCTGGATGAGCTGTGACTCCATAAAGTTTAGGAACTCATTCATTATGTCGCTAGATCAGACACTGCATTTATTCACACAGTGCATCTCTAAAATCTAGCTTTCATTAGAGCTGTGGGGAGGCCCCGTCTTTCTCCCTTCACTCGAGAAGGTGAAGCTCAAGAAGATAATTAACCATGAAACAATGAGGAGGCTTGCTGGGTAAGCACTAGTGTGAAAACAGTTACTCCTCACAAAAGAGGGGAAATTAGCTGGCTGGATGAAAAAGGAAGTGTCAGACTGGAAGACTGAAAGGACTGCCAGCATAAGTAGATAGCTCTATGCATCATTAATGCAATTTTTTTAACACTTAAACTTCACTGCTTTCTAAATTTAAATGCATTTAAATGCTACATGTTAGGGGAGATTAATACACCATTTTAAAATAATTTCTCTTAAACTTTCCATTTTCTCATTTCACCAGTTTTAGTCACCCGTCCCACATATGAAAAATTCACTGCCTCTTAGTATTGTATTCTTGTTTACAAAGCCAATGTAAACAGAGCGTTCTAAAAAGATTCATTTTGCTCATTGTATTTTACAAGCCCATTATTTTACATTAATACGGATATTTTTATGAACAGAAAGTTTGTTTTGATTTTACTGTTTCACAGAGTAAAGACTTATGATGTGCGTTTCCTTTCAAAACTTCCTTCTACTCGAACAGTGTTCCCTGAAGCAGCCACATTTTTGGCAGAAATTCAGTTATATGCTATGCCAAAAGAAATAGAATAAACAAACACTGCTTAATGCAGCTGGCTAGGTAATTTACATATTACTGCGCACCAAACACGAAGACCTGAATATGGATTAGAGCTACAACGATGACACAAATGTCTTATGTGTAAGAAGAAATGAAATTCAGATCATCATTGCTAACAATTTACATTTTATTATTTAATGTATATTATAGTACCTCTGACACATAAATATATGTACATATTTAAATATTAAGTAGATGTATGTACTATATTTTCTGTATATTTTACAGAAAAATGTGCTAGAATCACCTTGAAAAACAGTGAAGTGGGTACATTTTTCGAAGTTTTCTTTGCGGGAAAGCAGACTACCTAAATGACCACATCCCAGCCTTTGGAAATAGCAAAAAACCCAAATACAATGAAAACCCTCTAGGCATTCCTTAAAACTTCTTTGCTATACATAAAAATATAGTACAGGTAGGCCTTGAAATCTGCAAGTTCATGTGCTTTCAAAAAGCATCTGTCATTTTGGGTGAGATCAACAGTCCATTCAGCTGAGTCCATCCCCTGCAGCGGCCAGTAGTGAATGTTTATGGAAAAGTTAAAATATCCTCAAACACACAGAATGGTATGGAAGCTGCCATCCCAAATTTGAGAAGCCAGTCTGTGGGGTCTTTCACAGTTGGAATTTAATAAGCATTAATTGATGTCTCCTCCATTACTTTGTCTAGTAACCTACTGAACTCATTTGTATTTTTGCCATCCACAACATCTTGTAGGAAAAAGTTTCAGTTTTATTATTCACTGCATGAAAATAGTATTCCCTTTTGATTGTTTTAAATCTCCTGCCTGATAATTTCATTGGTTATCTTTTACTTTGTGTGTTAAGAAAAAGAGTGAATAATTTTAGCTTATTTATTTTCACGCATTTTTTAAATAGGTTTTTATTGTATTCCTGTCTGCTTACAGCTGATGCAGCTCCTAGAACGTCCTATAATATTGAACAATGAAACACTGATTATGCATATACTTACTGAAAAGCCTGCAAATACATTTCCATAATGGCTGGAGGATTGGGACCCTATCATCCAATATGGACGACCCTTGTAAAATGGAAATAACTGCTGTACAAGCTGTTAGAAAATAAAGTTTCTTCCTGTCTTTCTAAAAATTGTTTTGTTTGAGAACTCTTGAAACAAAATATCAGAAAATTAGCTTCAGTTACACTCACATAGCATTCCTTGCAGAACTGGGGTCATTAGAGATGCAGTGCAACAAGTCATTAAGTTAATTAAAACCCCACAAGTTTGTGGTTCCTGTACTTCCCTTAACTCTAGTTTTTTACACAATGCTGGCCTGAGTCATGATCTTACGATTAGTGGATATTAGGCATCTGAATAAAACACTGACTTCATCCTGTAATCTGAACACCATGCACTGCAAAGAGAGTCGCTATTTGCTAAGCACTTTTAAATATTTGGGCCTATACTTCAGTCCCTAAATAGGGAGTGAGTTCTTTTGAAATAAGACCTCTGTCCTCGAAAGTAAGAACCTAGCCATTTTTTCCTCTTTCTTTTTTAATAAGTTATTTTTTGCCATTTAAATGGTGTTTGACACTTCCTTTAGCATCTGCATGCATTGGAAACATTAGATTTCCAATTTCTGAATACCACGTATTTTCCCACTAAAACGGATTATTCCCGAGAATTCACTTGAAGATTTTATGTGTCTTACAGTTCTAATGAACATTTCAGGAGCAGGGAATGTCTTTTTATCAAAGCTGTGGAAAGTGCTTTACTCACACTGTTTTGACCATTATTTAATTTGTAGCACAGAAAAAAAGACGAATAGGTTGACAGATGGTTGGTAGAATATATGCCACCACGCTATAAAGACCTAAACCTGCTGCTGTGATGTTGACTTTTCCCATTATAAAGTTATAAAGCTCATATTTCTAGATTGTATAGGATTGTCCCAAAACCTGAGCTTTTGTAATTACATGTTGAATATTTATTTTAAAGAATTGTGGCAAGTTGTTTTACTAATATTGTAGTTATCTATAAATGCAAAGAAATTAAGAATGTTAGATATACCACCAATGAGGGTCAAATGCTATTACCCACGAGAGACTGGACAGCGTTTTCATGATCATATGTTGAATTAGAGAGCTGTGTGATAAACTGGCACTTTTGAAGGCCTCACTGGCATTCTAAATCTCTTGAGGGTTTGTAAACACCAACCATTTAAAAAAATCAGATCAGCAGAGAATTATTACCAACTTTCTACCAGCTATGAAATTCCTTCACCCAACTCCAAAACAGCACCAGTCTGAAACACAGACTCGCCAGTAGATAGCTGAGAAACAGAAGTATCCTCCATCTGCATGGATGAACACAGAAGCTTTGTACATCCCCAAAAGAAGAGATTTCCAGCTTCTCACTGGGTAACACAGCACCACTGACCCACCTTGAAAGTTGCTGAGATATAAGAGTTTACAGTGTTTAAGCAACTTAAAATATACCAATATTCCTTCTCTTTGAATTTATACATTTGAACAGATCAAAACTGCATTAACCAGAAAAGGAATACAAAAGAAGTCCAAAGAAGTAATCCTTTTAGAATATAAATAAATAGAGATGTAGATGTATGTACAAAACTTCGTGGCAATGAGCCAGCAAGGTTATGTAATTCTTCCCCTAATAGAATAGAGCATAATAGAGAAAAAAATTCAAAGTATTCGTGACTTAAAGAGAAGAGTTGTCAGTCACTGAAACAGACTGCTCATGGGATACTATTAAAAAACATTAGTACAGACACAGTGTTTTACACCCAACTCAGACTATGCTTTGAGCTAATTATAACAACAGGAACCTAGTCCTGTAACACTGTGATCATGGTATTTTCTTATTTGAATATCTGAAATCAGTTGTTCACAATAGTACAATCTGTGGACAGTAGTTATACATGATCAAGCAACCATGTTTGGTTTAAAAACAATACTAGGAAATACATGCTCAATTTATTTTGCTTTTGTAGCCTTTTTGTTTAAAACTATGATCAGCCATTATGAAGCATTCCCAGACTCATAAAGAAACCTGTCTTATAAATAAGCAAGTACATTTCAAACACTGCACAGAAATGTTGTGTGCTGTGTCACGAAAAAAAATCAAAGGGGGCTTGGGGTAATTAAGTATTGCAGCAATTGATTTTCTCATTAAAATAACTCTTTACTTCTAATGTAATTTCATTTATCTTCCCGTGCTCATGCCAACAACAAAAAAGTAACTTTTACGTCTCCTGTTACAAAGTTTGCCGGGTACCCCAGAGAGGGCAAAGGAACTAAACGTGTCTGCAGAATTAGCAGGGAGTCACAGAAGACAAACATGCATCTCAAAGAAGTATATTCACTCCAGTTGAGGCAGATGGTGATTGAAACCTGCTACTGTAGGACTGTGGTTGCATGAGCTACGAGAAGTGTTCTTGTAGTCTTCATTATACTGGAAACTACAAATCGAGATGTAACTGACATCATCAACATCAGCAGGAAATGTTGTATGTCTGGAAATTTCAGTGCACAGAAAAGGCTTGAAAGAGCAAGAATGCTGATCTACTCTTTCTGCTCCAGGTGGTTCACCTTACGAAGCACTGGAAGAGGCTCCACAGGAAAGCCTATTCCTAGCTTTGTCCATACTGAAACCGTGCTACACGTGAAGACTTTCTATGCAGTGCTCCCTTTTCATTAACCGAAAAGTACAAAGGTCACACAAGCAACAAGGTAGAATTGGTGAGCACGTTTGCCCTCAACCTTAATGGTTCAGCCCACTCCCAAATCATCTTCTGGGACTCCACAGAAAGCTAGGAGTAAGTACCTTTGCATCCGCTCTGGGGGGAGAGCTCAGGCTTACCATGGTTTAATAGAGATTGTGAAATAGTGAAACAGGGCTGCCTTAGTTTCTGGAGGCTGGATTAACCATTAGCCTCTCCTTGCCTTATCCAGCCAACAACTAGGGAGTCTCATAAAGTGGTTAAAATTAGAGCATCAGCTTAAAGTATGACTTGGTGGCAGTGAGCGCAGCTGATCACCTCTGAGGGTTTGGCCACAGTTATGAGTTTGAATATACAGTTTGGGCTTCCTATCATTTTACAAAGCCATGGCAAAACATGACAACATCTGCCAAAGGTGAGGGAAACAGTTGAATAATTTAGCAGGCTGATAATGTCGCATAGAGTATTTCACCTCTGGATTGTTGCCCTACACTGTTAGTTAGTTGTGACAGAAAGTTTTGCAGTCTGTGAGGATGGAGAAGGGACCTCTATGGAAAGACTTAAATGTATTCTTTTTTCTTCACTCTAAAAAGGTACCGCTGCAGGTGACCACTCAGGAGATTTTCTCAACAATATAACACAGCATTTATCTGAAATTTTAATTAATTTTGACTAAACTCCATTGAATCTGCAATTTTTTACCAAGATCTGCTCAACAAGAAGGACTTTACCAGCTTCAGTTTTGCCAGATCATCCAGACTCTGCATACTGCTGTGACGGCTGCCATTAGAACTATGGCTGGTGCTCAAGAAAATGATGAGAAGTACAGAATTTATTGCAAGAATGCGGGACATATCACCTATGCTCAATTAAAGTCCATGAAAAATTTAGACCTGTGTTCACCATTTACGTAACTTTCTTTTAGATCCTACAGATGATTATTCCATGTCACAAATTAGGCATGCAATGCAACCCAGAATCTCAAAAACACATGCACCTCAAGTGCAAGGATGGTGCATCACATCACAGACTCTACAATCAAATATCCATTCACTTAAAAAAATATGTATTTTAAGGAAGCACCAAAGTGAGCAGTTTTCAGTGTTGAAATATGAGTAAAAGAAAACTGACAGAAACAAATACAAGCAATCAAGATTGTACTGTCTCACGCTACACTACGAAGAGGTCCAATATCAAAACAAAAATGACTTGTGATAGATAATGAAAAAAACAATTTGTAAAGCTTCAAATGTAAGTCATTAAATAATTACTTTGTGAGGGCTAGATCATGTAATATGTGTTCAGCACTTTACAACATGCCCTCCTCAGCCAATTAAGTTAATCATCCCTCAGTACTTTGCTGTATTAGGCACTTCTCATTAGGAACTTCTAAATTTATGCAAGATTTTTGATAGAGCTCACCTTACAAAACAATGGCTTGTGATAAAATAAGAATCTTTTAGAAAGCAAGTTTTGGTTTAGTGAAGCTATCTAACAAATAACTGAACAATGACAAATTCATTTTTTACCTCTGAAGGCAGGGGGTTTGTTGGTTTTTGTTTTGTTTTGTTATTTTAAGCTTAGAACAAGTGTGAGTCCATGGCTTGAAAAAATATTGCACCAGTGAATTAAATATAGAGAAGTGAAAGGGTAACACCATGCCTAGCATTATTTAGAACCTTTTTCTTTTCCAGAAAGCATCACAGAAACAGATAAATAGAGAAAAGGGATAAAGAGACCGGATCAGAAGCAATATAGTATTTTAAAACAACTTGTTTTTCAAAGTGCATTATAAAGAACGAAACCAAGGGGAAGTTGGAAAAAATCCTAAACAGAGCTTTAAGCAGGCTCTATGCCTCCTAGGAAAGAAGCTTGTGGAAAGGAGAGGTGCCCTTTTTTTTTTTTTAAAGTGAGCTGTCTCACCATTGCAAATTTTCTCAAGTTCTTACAACTCTAATTAAAATGTGGTAATTGGTTATGTTACCTCAATTACCATGATGCATGGACATTGATGCAAAGCGACACCAATTGAATCCCTTGGGTGTTATACCCCAAGGCCATCCCATTTATTGTGGCCTTATTATTTTCAATTATGTGGCTGGATGTAGAGCATACTTTCAAGCCAATACAGATGGGGGTTTTGCTGGACATACAGTGTAGTGTACACATGGGATGACTCAGGAGAACAAGAGAAATATTTTTTTTTTTTTTCCATGAAACACAGTAGTGAACTTAGTGATCAGACAAATGAGTATTTCATACATTTTCAGGACAATGTGAGAATTAGAGCACCTTAACCCAAATTGCCTTAGCTCAAAGTCTCCATTTTAAAAGCATGATTAATACTGTCCCTTCAATAATTAGCCCTCTCTGTTGAATAAGAAAAGAGATTGTCTGCTCCATAAAACAGATATGTTTCTCATTCATTGAATGAGCAGTCTGGAGAAAAAGCAGTTTCTCCAGTTACCAAAAAGGCAGGAGTATTGAATAGCAACTTAAGATGTAAAATCCTTCAGAAACCACAGTTTTGTCTCTCTCTCAGCCATAGCAGTATAAGTTTTATATACTCCAGTGTTTGTAAAACAGTCCCAGAAAACTGAATTTCCATGGTGACCTCATTGTAGTTTTCTATACAGAGACACATCTGACCTGGACAGGACATCCCCAAACCGTTAACATCTATAGCTGCTGGAATAATCCACTGAGGCTAAACACGTAACTTATACTGGGTACACCACTGGCTGAGCAAAAGATAAAAAAAAATTGCATAAAGCAACCTACGTATTCCCCTCTTGACTTGACTGTTGTAAACTTGTGTGCATGACCATGACTGAGTCTGTCCCAAATCCTTTTTTAACTGCTCTGTCTTTCAAGTAGACTAGACCCTCTAAAGGAAAATGCATAGTCAGTTAGAGCTTCTCCAGCTGTTGAAGAGGAATTTTAGATGGCAATTTTGGGTTTAGTTGACTAAAGATTGTTTCTATTGCTGTTGCAATTGCCAGACAGACTCCTTTTTCTTTTAAGATGATTGCCAGCAGGGTCTTGTTAGGCAAACCATAAGGCATCTGTGCAATTCTGAAGCTAAAATTTAGGTGACATATAACATTATATCAGCAAACTATGGAATGATAAATCTGGGGGAAAATAATTTACCACAGAAAAAAACAGATGGGGGAAATAAAAATCTCTTTTGCTAAAACAGATTAGGACTGCTTCCAGTAACAGACAAGTGTCCTACTGTTTTTTAAAAGTAATCTTGGGTTTTTTTCATTGTATGAATACTTCACTCTGTATAGATAGATTAACCTACTAAATTTCATCACATTTACTACATTTCATTCTTTTGGAGTGATTCTTATTGATAATTTCACATTCTAGACATAACTTTTGGTTTATGAGAAGGACATCTTTTACCAGACTTCAGGTACTTGTAGAACATGTTAATATCTTCTTCTTATTTGTAAACATATGGTGCCCGCTATGGCAAAAGTTGAGCAAAATTAAACACGGCTGAAAACCATCAATGAAGGCAAACAATTCAAAAGAAACCTAAATGCCTTTTGTGGTTAATTCCAGCAAACCTTTGTAATGCTATAAGCGGCCCAGCTAAGTGACTGAATGTAAAAAGGGACAGAAACAGGACAAAGGAAGATCCCAGTACACAAATTAAGAAGACAGTAGAAGATGAAAGTAACTCTTGCACTTACATGAGGCAATATGATTATTTGGGCTATCTTATTTACTGTCAGCAAGTCAGATGCCATGAATGAGTCAGATGCCATCAGGGTATAAAACCATCTCATTTGTTTTCATAAATTACAGTATTTTGTGGGCAACCACAAATAAAGACTTGTTACCAAGGGATACTGTTTGTGTGCCAAGACTGGCACACCATCAAATACAGAGAGATAGGGAAGCAGAAGAAACAGTCCTGGTACCTACCCAAGAAATGACTACACAGGAACTGAGTGAAAAGGAAGGCTAGAACATGCCAACTCAGGCCATGGAAGACAAAGAAACCTGAATCCTGCAGTGGCTGGGGCATCTTTAAATATTGAGAATACAGATAGTTTTATCAACATGAGAAACTTGCAGATACTGACATACTTCAAAGAATCATATTATTATAAACAAGCCTAGGATGAGAGGTTCCAAATCAAAACAGCCCACAGTGAAAATTAGATGAGCATCATGATAGCTCTAAATGGCTGCCATTTCTCAGCAGAAAGAATGATACACCCCCTGCCTGGTGAAAGTCAACTCAGCCCAGCAAATAACTCCAGACTACCTCAGGCAAAGTGGGAACAAAGCAGCACGCACCTTGTGAAGTTCCAAGTGTCGGGATGTCAAGCAAGGTGCAGTATTCATACCCTCACCATGCCTCATCTCCTGATCGATTGCAATCCCTAACAGAAACACAGCTCCTGCTGCAAGAGCAGCACCAAGCTCCAATTAGCTCATAACACTTTATTTAGAGTAACTGCAGCTACAAACAGCAAACTGCTTCCACACGGCAGCTGCCCATATGCAAAAGGAGATAATATGCTTTCACTACAGTAACTTGGACCTCCGTTCAGTGCTCTCTAAGCTATCTCACAAATGCAACTTGTTTCTGTTCCAAGTTCAACAGAAGATACATATTTACTACAACAAAATGATAAGTTTTGTAGATGAGAAAGGCAGTTCATCATCTTTGTGGTACTTTTCTTCCTAGAGGAGCACAGTAGAAACCCAGTCCAATCTCTCTCGGGCAGTTATAGACCTAACAGGTACTCAGCCTCTAGCAACTAAAATTCAGGATTCTGACAACTATTTTTTGGTTTGGCCGTTGCCTAATGCTGCACACACTTGGTTTTGAAGCTCCAAAATTCAACTGTTTTTTCTACTGCTGGTCAGCTTATTTAACATTTTGTGTAGCACTAACCAACAGTTTACTAGAGCTACTGATGTAATAGATAAGTAATATGATTAAAAATATTCTAAAGATAGAACTATCACAAAAATATAACTAGTGTTTCTGAAAAAAGCTTTACTATTATATTTTCTTTCTTTATCAATCTTTTCTATTCCCCAGTCTCATATTTATCTTCGAACCCATTCACTTGCCCAGCCTATTTCACTGCAGACTTCTCTTACTTCTGTTCTCATTTCTTGCTCTCCCAGATTCATTACCATCAAAACTCAAGAATGTTGCCTCTCTGTCACCATTGAGATGGCATTTGTCTTCTTTTATTTCTTGACTTTCCTCTCATTTCCACGTGAATGTATTGTTTAAAACTCCTACCTCCATTTTCTATTCAGCATCATTCTGGATCCTCACTAATTCTGCTTCTTCCTTTAATTCCACTGAAATTTCTCTAACATTTTCTCATGATCTTTATTTTACCAGCTCCTGTTTTATTTTTTACTCCACTTGATCAGACTTTCAATAAATTACTGCCTTGGATTTTTCTGTGCTATAGATTCTTTTTCTACCTCCTCTGTGTTTTTTTGCTAATTGTTCTTCCTTCATCTTCTGCTTTTCACTAGACTTGAACAAGCTTTTTTACTTACCTGCTTCCCTTTCTCCTTTTTTAGATGACAATACACATTCAGATATCTGCAGTTCCCATCTCTGGACTAAGGGCTCAAGTTAAATCCTTTGCATCTAACCCTGCTCTTTTGCCTCTCTTTTAAATATCTCCTTTTAATGTCCATTAACACAAACTAAGCATTGACAAAACGGAACTCTTGGTCTGTCCTCCCCAGGTCTCCTCTTTTCTTCATGCTGTCAGAAAGACTGTTCTCCCTCTGGTAATCTGCATCAGCTGTGACATCTACAGCTCTCACTAGCTCTAGGAGAGGAATCTTAGCATCATTAAGATTTGACCTTTTTTCTGCTGGTCATATAGGGAAAGCTCTTAGTTGATCTCCTTGGTTGTTTCCAATAGCATTCCTCTTCAGTCGATACTTCCCTCTCTGCACACAGATGTATAAGGAAAGGCTGAAAAAGAATACTTTCTTTTCTCTGTACCTTTGTAGAATCACATGTAGCTTCATCATTTTTACACTTCTTCTAACCAGACCAATTTTTGGGGGCTTGACTGACTCTTCTCAATTATCTACACTTCTCACATTGTCAGTTGACTACTCCCATGCTTATAAAACCAACGTTGACACTCCAGCTGCTTTTCAATGACGTCTTCCTTCCATGTTGCCTCATACAGAGACATGCCCTGTTTGACTTGTCCCAAAAGTCTATTCAAACCTTGTTCCTTCCTCAAGTCCCATTTCTATCTCAATACCTAAAGTAAAGCAGCCAATAAACCACCCAGGCAGAGGAGCACTCCTCCTTTATAACATTTGATAAAGGCAGGCAGGCAACAGATTAGTATTACTTTCAACGGTTCACTTGTCCACAGCATTCTCCTCACTAACTCACCATTTCTTGGTCTGTTTAGACTAATAGCATTTTCACTCAGGAACTGCTAGTGCTTCTGAGCAATGTCTCGTATATCTTCATACTACACTACCATAACTGAACAAGAGAATTACAGCTATTTTTGTAAGGGAACTTTAACAAAAAGAAGTTAAAAGTAGTATTTCACTCTTAGTTAGATAATTGTTAGGAAGCACGTAAGTGTCAAGCTTTTTTTTCCTTTTATTTGCTTGATATAAACCTAAAAAATTATGTAAGCTAAATATATGTCACTTGTTCTCAAATCTCATCAAGCATATGCACTACATAGGGTTATCATTGCTGTCAATATAGCTGCAGTATACAGACTTCAGTATTATGACAGTAGCACAAAACATGCTGAGCCAATTCATCCATTACAGTCAATGGTGTTACAGTAGGGATTATTTTGTTCCCTCTATGGTTTATTGTTTAAATGTAGATACTGCATTGTAATATAGTTTTATGCTGTAGAAAACCTGCCTAATTTATGCCACTTAATGGATGGTTTAAGCAGAGTACTATTTTGCCTCTTAGGAATAATTTCCCTGAGATAAAAGCAAATTAATGCATTTTACTTATATTCAAATAAGACAGATTTGTATATTAATCACATACCCATGGCATTCTATGTGAAATACACATCTACTGCTGGGATGCTAATTAAAACTAGTCTTACTTACACAGAAAATACTTTTTCTGAAATATATTTGCAATCAGTGAAATATGTCTCTGGGCCCAGTGCTGTTAGGTACTGAGCAACTTGGCAACAGGAGAAGATTGTTTTCATTACTTGACAGAATCAGATGTGATGAGATTAAATATCCAGCCTACAGAACATGTATATTGTGAGTTTATCTTATTAACCAGTTTTGTCCATAGAATAGAATACTTTGTGAAAAACTAAAGCTTCGCTTGACAGAATAGTATCTTCAGAAGAAAACACTCTGAGATGTATGTGTTTGTCTTGCACTGAAAAAATGTCTCTTGCGAAGAATGAAACCACATGAGATCTTTTTAAAGCAAGCATCACTCACCGAGTCTTTTTCCAATCTCATCTGTAGCCTTGTTTGCCACTGGACAGCTTGCATGACAATGGCTTCCCACCTCCTCTCAAGGTTTACGATTATCAACTGCATGGACTGGTGATCTGCATTTAGGTTGCAGGTCTCCTGGTCATCCAGGAGGTGCTGGCATAATCGCAGCACAGAGGCTACCCCACGACGTCTCTGTTTGATCTCACAGCATAGAGACTGCAGGACAGACAAACAACAGATGTCAGTGTGGAATAGTTTGCAAATTAAAACATTAACTATTATCTGATATTTAATGGTGCCCGATTTCTGTCTTACAACAGTTTTTTGAGCTCTTCCATAAGTTCCCATACTCAGTGTCAAAGCTTAATGTTTTATTTTCAGATAAACACAGTCTTAATAGCACAGAAGGAGTAAAGCTACTTTCAGTCTCCTTCAAACAAATGCCACACATAGCTAACTGTCTCAATAATGTTGAAAGTTTTATAGTGTGGACTGGTTTAGTCTTCCTTTTTTTTCATTCAACTGGGACACATCTGAAATGAGTTACCCCAACAGTAATCAGCTTCAGAAATTCTTCAGGAAAAAATGGGGGGGAAAAATTGTACTCATTCAATGAGAATATATATATTTTCAGAAAAAACAATAGAAATTATGGGTCATATGTACCCTGTCAGAGGAGAAACCTTAAGGAAGGAGAAAATTCAGCATAAAATTCTTTACAGATGTTTTTTGTTATCATAAAGTATTTCCAGGGTAAGTAAATGTAAAATATTCAAGTAAATGTAGGAATACTGTGATAACTGTATCCTTCTTAAAGATAAGTTATTCACTGCATTTATTTCACCATACCGATTCCAGTGCTACCAAGAATGCAGTCTGATGTGAACTGCATGATGGGAAACAATCGCTATGGCCCAATATTGCTGAATATTGATGGAAGTCAGGATATGTCAGTTCTACGCCAGAAACCTAAGTAACTACACTGAGAATCTCATTGAATAGCAGTATAAATAATGCATCCTAAATGCCAAAACTAAAGCGAGATCTACCACTCAGAGGAAGTTAATGGCATGGGGTGCTTTCAAACACGGTTTTATCCACAATCACACTCTACCGTCATTCAACATCAAATCAGGACTTTATTAAATCATAATGTGTTTTAATAATAATATCTATGAAGCTGGGGTACACAAGGCACAAACACATCTGAGGATGACTGCTTCAGCCCAGCTTCTGAGACCCTCTGCTTTTATAGCATTGCATGGTTCAAGTATTCAACTATTACCATAGGTCTGTGCTACTCCCGAGTTTAACAGGACTGTGCTCCACACGTGGGAGCTTTCCAGATAATTTAAATTGTAACTTACCAACATCTGTTTCCCTCTGTGGGATGCCACAGATGAAAGTGCATGACCCCATGAGAAAATCTGAACTATCACCTTTTTTGAAGGCAAGGTATTTGCCTTTAAGCTTCCAGTTAGTCATAATAAGCAAACAAAAAAAGCCACCACATCTCTGAAAGCTGTTCACAAGCATTAACTGATAAAAAATCAGGACCCGCCCTCCTGAATTTTATTCGCAAAACAATAACGATCTATAGAAAGTGAATTCAACTTCCAGATTTTCATATCACTTTTTCTTTAAAAATTGGAATTTATACTTAGAAATGTTGTACCTCACAGGAGTATTTTGCTGCTGGAAGTATGTGCTTGATCAATAATAATAAGCTGAAAGTCTGAAGCAAAACATTCGTATACACATCCAAAAATATGTATCTTTTCTTTGCCTATGGATAGCGTGCAAGTGGTTTTTTTATTCAAAGCCTTCAAGAGAAATGATGATTAAACCCACAAACATAGCTGAATTACTAATCTACTTTCCCTGGCACAATTGGGCCATTCTAACAGTTAACAGATTGCTTATTAATCAACAAGGGTAAACAAGACAATGCAATCTCATTTAAAGCGGAAGTTTTAATGCCTAAAAGTATTTGTGTTCAAAATGTTAATCCTGATAAGGCTTCATTAGAAGATGTCTTAAAATGATTAAGTACATTTCACTGTAAAGTAGACTGAGTAGTATATCAGCAGGTGGACATTTCATACAGATGTTCCACTTATTGATATAATGCATTCTATAGCTATTTAAATTACCCTAACTCTGTAATAGCTAGAATTCTATTACTTCTATAATGAGAGAACCCTGTACCTTTAATATTTCTGAATTTTAAATAAGGTGAATGACAAACTCCCAAACCCCTATTTATGGCAAAATATGACCAGGAATTTTATTATTCAATTTATACCAGAGCTGCATTTTCACTTATGTTTCCTGAACTTGCCCTTATTTATTTTCCTAGAGTTCATTACTAGTTTCCCACACAGTTCTTGATGTAACCACCATGTCTGGCACATTTGCTTTCTGATGTTGTTCATTAGCCTAACGTCATATCAGAAAAAAACCAAAACAAACCAAACCAAAAAATCTACCTAACGATAAAGTCAGGATTCTTATTTTACGTTGTATAACAGGTAAACAATTCAGTTTTATGGAAGCGATATTAAGTTATATACTGATGGCAGTCAAATCTAAGTAGATCTGCATTAACTTCATGGAAGTCAATACAGCTCAGAAGCTGGCCCTGTAACATTAACTTACCTCGATCTACCTGATCATGTCATCCCTTATAAATATTGTTCATTTTTGATACAATACCTTATAATATGATGAGGTAAGGAGTATTTAATTCATAAGCCATTATATGGGAGTTTAAGTGAGGCCTTTACATTGTGTTATCTGCAAGCAGAGCTACAGCATCCGAGTCATTTCTAATTTACATCAATTTTACACCAGTATAGTAACAGTAGCTTTGCTGAAGCTATTTCTGATTTACATGGCTGTGACAGTACAATTAGGCCTATGGCACTTTTGTTTCAATTTTATTACATGATATTATGGTTAATATTAAACAGGAGAAGAATGAAGTGCTTGTATCTAACAGCGTGTTGAAAGAGTTGGCTATAGCAACAATACTTTAAAAGCCAGAGAACTTAATCATGTAAAGACATCTTTAAACCCTATATAATAGCACTAGCAATAATGAGTCTAAGCGGTATTAGGGTCTGGTATACAGTGTCCTAAAGGGACACAATAATTGCCTGTATCCTATGACATGACATCTCACAGTGTTGTACATCCATCCATGTTCTGCTACTGTTAAAATGGCAAGCTTCTATAAAAACCTGTCAATATGGCAATTGTACATGCAAAGTATGCTTCCAGGACCACGGTTACTTTAATTATTTGCAAGGTACATTCTACATGAATGAACAGCTATAATTCATGATTAATAAAAAAAAGGAGAAGAAAGATAAAGTATCTCTGCTGAGGCTTGGGCCTGATGGTCTACAGCTGCTACAGTAAGCTACTGGGTACTTGACAGTTCAGAAAATTAGGAAATTATCTAACAGTCGGCTGAGGAGCATCAGTTAGGCTCGCTTAGCATCCTGTGTGTGCAGAAGATTTGCTGAAGTATAGATTGAGAAATCAGACACTTTCGATTGTGGCTCCTCACACTATCATGTGTCTGTTGAGCTGTGGTAACTGTATATACAATCCAAATCCTTGCAAATGTGAGAGAAACACATTCACTTAAATCATTTGCAGAGAGACTTAAATTAATGTATTTGACTTTTTTGCTGCAGGCTAAAAGCATACACAGTAACTGCAGCTGCTGTGTATAAACTTGACTTTGTGTCGGAGTCCTTTGCTTTGCCACAGATACCCTGATAACATTGAGGTGTTATTCATTATAATGTTATTACGAGTCATATTTTCCCATACTGAGGGTTCCTGTCTGTGCTGTTAGAATCTTGGAAGATTTTTCTTCCCTCTGCCTACTTCTATTTTCAGTGCTTTGAAGTTATCACCCGCATAGCTAAAAAGGGCTAGCTGAAACTACTTTCACAGCTTGTTAATACCATGCCTTAAATCATCTGGAAAAGCCCCTGCTGAGTCGAATGACATCAAACATTCTTTCCAAACCATGGGCTAATGGCACTATCTATGGGGATGGAAGTAGCCATGATCTGAACAGAAGGTGCTCTGCATAGCTGCATGACTCCTAAGTGAATGGCATATGACCAGAAACACGTGTGCAGCTTTAGGCAGTGCCAGAGAGTGCGGGAGGCATAGAAAGGTGGGATGATATCCCTCATAAAAGCCCCTCAAGCCTCAATCCCCCTCCATCCCTCAGCCTTCCTGCAGCGTATCAGCGCCTGAGCTGTGCCGCATCGCCTGCTCTGCACGACTGAAGGACACGGATGGGAAGTCAGCTTCCTCACACAAGACGGTAGATGAGTTGGCCATGGAAGCACTGTTACATCAAGGTTCTTGAGCAAGTGTTTAATATTAATCGTTTAGAAGTACTAGGGTTCTCAGTGAATTCAGTGGGACGACTTGTGCTTAAAAATAGTTTAAAAGTCAGTTTAAGATTAGTTTAGTTCACTTAAACCCACATAATCCATATATAATCACTACATAAAATGTTGAGATATGATTTTTGTAGCATCATTTACTACGTATTGTTTGGGGAATTCATTTTTATGTGATTTGAAGTTCTTTCAACCTTCTGCATCTTTTTTGCTTTCACTCTACAATTAGGAATAATAAAGGTCTGTATAGAGGTGCCCAGAGCTTTGAAAATAGTTAGAACATGACAAATGGTAACTTCCACAGATGCATTTTCGTTGTGCTTTCAGGTTCAGAAGAAATGCCAAGCTACACTGAAACAAATGCTATTTCTAGGCTTATGTTGTGTTTCTGTGTATGGGCAATACCGGGTGTTTTTAGGAAAATGAAAGAAGATTGGCTGCAGATAAATCTGGAATGACCATATACAAGAGGAAGTTTCTGTCTATCCTTGGTCTGTTAAAGGCTTAGTCTTCCTCCTTGTTACAGGATGTGGGCATGTGAGGGAGAGAATGATACCCTTCCTATTGCATCAGTTGTTGCCTGATGGAAGACAAAATGAAGATGGAACTATTGCTGTTCAGTACAACAGCCATATGCAGAAATTAAGGCAAAATCCGAGAATGGAAGCTACCCTTCTGACTACAACACCCAAACTGCAGCTCTTAAAAAAATGTAAAATGCCTTTTTACATCTGATTTTCGGCTAGTGCAACACTTCAGTTTTCAAAAGTGCTAATGTAAAACTTCAAGAATCATGGCTTACCACTAATACATTAATAAAGAGAAAACAGGAAACAATATGGTCGCAAATGCTGGGTAAAATTTAGTTTTCAGTGTTTTCTGTGAAATGGCAATGCCAGTTGGAACTTCCCTTGTCTGGGGTGATGCATCTCTGTATTTCAAATTCTATCTTTATGGCACACATGCTGAAAATAAGAATTTCTGTTTCTGTATGAAAAAGAAAGCAAATAATTCCTAAAAAATACATTAGTAAGAAAGTAATTCCTCAAAATAAAAAAGCTAAATGACAAAGATAGGAAATGAATGATGACTTGTCATCTTTTAGAAAAATACTGCCAAACCTGTGTGCTTTTGCTGATTTCAAGGTTAAAAGAAAATGTCACCTAATATAGGAACTCTACTCAGTTGTATACTGTGGGACTTAATCTATACTGAAGCTAAATATTCTATAAGTATGCAGTGAAGTGCAAAAAACAGCAATTGAAAAATGACATGATTAAATGGCACAACATGCAATCATTTGCTCTCAATTATATCAATGTATCTTCTTCATTTCAACGAGTCAGGCAGAAATATTGTTTTTTAAATGCCTCTATTAAATTGGGCACCAATAATAAAATAGATGAGAGTCCTAATAAGCTCATTTACGTAACATACATCACACACCACAAAACTATTCTCTCCAAACCGGTTTGTTCATAGATTTGTCTCCTGGTTGTCACCAGTCTTGGCTATATTAAAAGATTTTAAAGGCACAAGGCTTCCAGACCATTCAGTGGAAAACCTTTGTACTTAACCCTTGAGAGATCTTTAATGCTAATTATGGAAAAAGTATTGATATAATATCTTTGCTGTCACATTTTATTACGATGACGGTCACAACAGAATCTGGGACTGACATTTTAGAAATATAATCTAATTGCAAGTCAGAAATACAGAATGACAGTTTAAAGTAGAATATGACTTCTTTCAAAACAGTGAACTGGTTCTCTTTATTTAAAAGCCCTACTTTTAATAGCATTACAACCACTAAACTGCTACGCTGATCATATCTCTCTGTAACTCACTGCTTAGCAAAGTGTTATGATATCCCTCCTACAACTCTGAGCACAATTCACTATATTCCTTGTAAATTGTGCCTGTTTCTATCCATATTAAAAACAGCAATGAACTAATGGGAAAAAATACTTCATTTTTTGCACTGGCTTCAAGAATCTACACAGGCGCTTACATTCTACATACAATCAAGTGTTTATATTAATTCATTCATTTCACTAGCACTAAAAATTACATGGGAATTTGTGTTTATTTGCAATCAATAATGTAAATAAATTTATTAATTAGGTAAACATATTTTTTTTAAAAAAAAACCATTTATTTTTAAATAGTATTCTGAAAGTACCCATGTTCTTTCTTGTTTTCCCCTAGAAGTATGATATATGAATTAAAAACAGTAACAATCCAGAATAGATGCTTCTGGGCTCATTCCATAAAAGCTGTTATTATATCTGTATGACTTTAATTTCTTTTCTCTATTCCTTATGCTCGCTTAAGTACTTCAAAATATTTGTTTGTAAAAATATAGTTCAATAGTCTGATATTTAGCTCATACTCCCATGTAACTAGTAATATGTAATATACTTCTCTTTATAAATTAAAAACACTATTAAAATTCCAGACATATAAAACAATATGAAGATTAAGTTACTATAAAAGAAACTATAATAGCTTACAGATTGCTTGTATCATTACTAAAGCGCTGGTATCTATTACAGTGTCTCCCTGGAATAAAGAATGCACTTTTGGCAATAATCTCTTAAAAAAGTGCCCATTATTGTTAAGATGCTCCTATCTTATCTCTAAACTAGTGTGCAATTACAGGAAGGTAACTTTTAAAAATAAAAGAAAAACAGCGTTGGATGTAAATGCATCTTCCCTACTGAAATACAACATAGCTTTTCCAAGCCTTATTTTTCTCGTGTTTCATACAGGGGATCAATTAGATTCATTTTCACACTGAAATGTTTTAGCTATATTTACTACACACTGCAAAGTTGGGGTTAACTTGGTTCCAGGGGATAAGCTAAATCATCCAGACAGAGGAGCCAGACATGATGGCACAAGGATCCATTTTTCTAGCCTGGCACTGTTTGTTTTTATAAATGCCCTCAGTTCGTGCCCAATTTTCATTCAATTTAAGAAGTTCTTTCCAGAGAGACAGACCCAACAAAGAAATATTGAAAGAAGTGGCACAATTTGCTAGGGTTTCTTTTTTGCTCCCCAAAAATGCTAAAATAAAAGGAAAGCATCAGACAGGTAGGATAAATATCAGTGCTATGCTTTGCTTTTGTAATGAAACGTGAACCACACTACCCAAAAATTCATATGCCTTTAGAGGACATTACAAACTTTAAATTTTTGCTAGATCGCCACACTGGGCAGAGTTTCAAACGAATGTGTGTGCAAATTCAAGAGATTAAATGACTTAAGGTACAGGTAGAAACTTTACCAAATGAAGTGAGGCATAAGCTAGACTCAACTTTACCTCCAGTTGCTGGAATTCACTTAGAATTACAGCTTAAAAGAGATCAATCTGTTTCTCAACATACATCACACATCAGATGCCAAGAAACCCCCTCCAATTGCCTAAAAACTGTTAGGTATCAGAATTTCAGCCACCTTTAACACACGCTTAAAACTGTTAAAACTTTGCGTCCTGCCTCAGAGCTATATAAGAGGCTTTAAAGGAAAAACTTCCTTGCGTGGATGTACATCAATATCAGTAACCCTCAGGCTGAGGTTCAGATGTTAATACTGTACTTACTCCCTTTCTCAATCTCGTTTCCCCACAGTTGGTAGACATGCACTTTTGCTGTCCTGCTGCAATGGGCCTGGTATATTCTGAAACGTAGTGAGAATTTACCCTATTCTGAATTACAGGAAAAAAACATCCTGCAGTACATTGGTATTACCTTTTAATGGGAAAGCAGCGAACATAAAATAAATTAGACTAATCTTTTGGAGACTTCAGGACAGTCAGGGTGATAGGAAAAGGAAAATAAACACATTTAATGAGTACGGAAAAAGAGATTTCCTTTGTCTTTTTTCTTGTGTCAGTGAAGCAAATTTAGCTTGGATTCAGAAACGTACAGCTTGAGCTGCTCCGGGGTAAACAGAGGAAAATATGATGCTTTCATGTGTATCTGTATATGCACAATGACAGCAAGCAGGCTTTTCCAGAAATGGTATTCCTTGCCTTGTTTTGAAAAAGCAGCACATCCTCAGAATGGATATATCATTAAAAAATTAAAACATTATTTTCATTCTTTTGCCTTATCTTAATCATAAATATACACACATTTTTTGGTTTCAGCTCAAGACAAAACTAAAAGTCCCCAACAAGAGAAGTTACTTGCAGCAGAACCAACCAGAGCCAGGCAGCACTGTGATGAGGTAGGTTCACTCGTATCTGAAGTAGGCTAGCCTACCTCAGTATCCTACTCATATAAGTAAGTTTTAGGCAAGTGTTTGCATAAATATGTTGAATTTTAAATTAACATTAACTTGCCTCTTGTACAAATTAGGCAGACATGACTTTGACATGCACAGTTTAGCCCCAGGGCTATGAGAAGGCTAGAATTAGAGGCGAGGACAGAAGCAGGTGATATGGTCAAGATGAACTGTGAACAGCAGTCAAAAAACTAAGGGTTGTCAAAACCAAATGTCTGGATGGGGTGACTGTGTATGATGGTCTTAGAGGCTCAGCGTTACGCATATTATTGCACCTTCAACTGCCATTCTTCCATTGCCTGGACAACAGGATTGGCCTAAGAGGACCAGATAGGATGAAAGCAAAGAGGGCACGAAACAGGCTTTCTTTCCTTCACTAAAGCTTAGACTAGAGACCACAATGAGGTTCCTCTTCTTGTGCTCAAAATATGAAAATAAGCATCACTATGATAAAGGGAAAGGTGGTGCACTACAAATGACATTGCATCATCAACCATTGGCAAAATGCACAGGAAACCCATTAGATTAGAGGCCAGGCCTCCAGTTTTATTCTGAGGTGAGGAAATGCGGCGCTCGGCAAACAGACCAGTAAGGGAATCATCCTGCAAAGGACAGGAATCCACATACCTCTTTTTTTTTTTTTTCCATTGACTTTATGCAATAAGCATAAGCTAAGCCACTCTGCTGTCTCTAGTAATATGTTGCCAGTCTGCAAATCCCATTCCTGACTGACATCTCATACTTGTGATACATAATATACCTGATAAGCATTGCAATAGCACTTCAGGTTGTATACTGAAGGCCTGTTCTTTTTACACTCATATTCTTACTCATACTGAATTACACTTTACCCTGCAAATAGTTCTACTGAAATCAATGGGTTTCCTGGCAGTACGAAATTATTTTTAGTGTGAGTAAAGGTACTAATACAGTCTATAATAATATTCCCTATTGAGACTATGATCTATTGACTTACATGCAAAGATGAAACTTGGGAAACCTGTCCAGTGCTGAAACCAAAATTAGGCAATGGTCTACTAGGTCAATGATCCACCAATTAAAGAAAAATCTCATTAGTAGGATTTAATGGCTCCAGAGAACACTATTCAATCAATAATCCACTAATATTGGAGAGATTTGCACCTGAAAATGCAATGCTATGGCTCCAAAGTGGCAGTTATAGACAATCAAATAAATCATATAATCACATGCAGTAGTACAAAGTGGACCTTAATGGAGACAGTATAGTATATTTCTGTTAACTCTCTTATATTTCCAGTCCACACTGTACTTGTTTTTCTATATGTTATCACTAACAAAGGAAATAAAGCTTAGAGGCCAACCAAAGTACCCACCCCTACTGTAAATCAGTGCAAGTCAATCTTGGCTTATTTTTAGGGGAAAGATTTCTTTTTCTTTTGTCATCTTTTGCTTTCTTCTCCTTTTCCTTTTCCTTTTCCTTTTCCTTTTCCTTTTCCAGGTTGATAGTAACAGAAGAGAAAGATTCTGATTTTGCATTAAATAGATCTTCAAGGCAACAGAAGGACAATAAGCAGTCACATTTTCAAGGAGTCACTTGGGTGGGTTGAAAGAAGAAAATCAATTATATCTCCAATGATAATGACAATAATAAATGATGGAACTAAGAATGTTCTCTCAAAAGAAGCCAAGTCAGCTATTCTCACTTCTATACATCTGACTCGTCAAGAAGCCATGACTGAAAGGAGAAATACAGTCCAAAGTCTGCAGATGTCATTGATGCGAAAGGTTTGGGAAAGCAACTGTGAGCCGTTTGTCAGTACGAAATTGCAAGTTTTACTTTGTAATGGCCAGTTTGGGACAACTTTCTCTGCAAGCCAAGGTGTCTTCTGTGTTAGTCAGCTTGAGTCACACCTCAAGTCTTACAAGCCTACTTTTGACATGGGAATTAAACACAGACCATCCCAGTACAGTAAGACAGGGACAAGAGGTCCATTGCCTCCTTCTCACCAGCTCCAGTTAATAAGGAGGCACAGGTTCAAATAAGCACCCTATTGCACATTCAGGAAGGCTGAGAGAGAAATTCAGACTCAACTTCTCTGGAAAAGAAATAAGCCTGTAGTTAGTCTGGGAGAACCTTACAGATATTAGCAGTAAATCTTTCTGAGCTGGGATTACAGTTGCCTCAACATCTTCAAGTCCCTCAGGTCTTAAAGACATTCCTGATGACTCCTTGAGTAGGATTCATCTGAGCTAATGGAGAACTTGATGCCTGAGCTAGTCGTTTAGAAGCAGATATTCTGAGGTACAGTACATCTTCTCTGTAGTCAGATGCCTAAAACAGGACAGATTAATTGCATCCCAAAAGTGCTCTTCCCCCCCCCCC
>VYXH01004876.1:1062176-1092802 GCA_013397275.1 Burhinus bistriatus
CCCCCCCAATCACTATAAAAGAAGCTCAGACAAGATCTCTGCACTGTGGGTATCTAAAGCCAGCCTGCTTCAACATACCTCTACCATATGGTTATGCTGTCTGCAGGGTAATCATCTTGGTATACCAGAAATAAGGGGACAGTACATAAAAAAAAGAGCTAGGAAGGAAGCAAAATATGAATTAGTAGCCTAAAAATAGCCACTAGGCTATTCTTTCCTCCACCAAAGGATCCAGTGTGTTGCTGTATCTGAGCTCTGCTGAACTCCAAGTTCTTCCTGTTACTACAGTAACCTCCATCCCACACCCAAATCTTAGTCTGGAAGCCCATTGCCACTGCTGAATCAGAACTGCATGCAGGTACTTTGTGAAACCTCTGTGGAACCCTGCAGCGTGTCAGATCTAACCATCCCTGGAGGCTACATCTTCTGTGTCCCTTTCTTTCCCCTAGCAAAGGGAGCACTTGTGGGGGAAAATGGTTTTAGACAACCAAATAGTGTTTATGATTAATTGTGAGATTTTGATTAATTAAAAACTAAGTAACAATGTGTCCTGGTTTCAGCTGGGAAAGAGTTAACTTTCTTTCTAGTGATTGCTGTGAAAAGAATGTCTATAATGTATATTGTTTTAGTTGTTGCCAAGTGATGCTTATACTCTCCAAGGACTCTTTTCAGCTTCCCATAGAAGTTGAGAAGGAGCATAGACAGAATAATAGAATGGCCAACAGGAATATTCCGTACCATAGACGTCATGCTCAGTATATAAACGGGGGTTGGCTTGGCTTGCAATCACTACTCTGGACGGTGCCAATGCACCGGGCAGTGAGAGTAACCTGTGTCATTATTATTACTGTTATTATTATTGTTATTTTCATTTTCTGTTATTGTTTTATTAAACTGTCTTTATCTCAACCCACAAAGTTTTTTTAATTCTCCCTTCCCTTCCTTTTTTCCCCTTTCTCCCTGCCCTTCTTGGGGGGGTGGCGGGGCGGGGGGCTGTGAGCAAGCAGCTGCGTGGTCCTAGTTGCCAGCTGGGGTTAAACCATGACACAATGTAAAATAACTCAAAGAATTCACAGTTCAAGCTTCACAGTCCAAATGGGATGATGGAATGAAAGCTGCTATCTTAGATGGGATATTTAGTCCTAAATGAGAACTGTAATTTGTATTAGTGTTGCCTTAAATAGTGAGAGCTTATTGAAACACATACTGAACTTTCTTTTAGTTAAGTAATAAGTACATCATTTGAGTATTTGAGTACCGTGTGTGTGTATAGTATTGAGCATTGATATTTGAGTATATTAAAATTAAATTAGAGCTATAAAACCATGTATTGTATTTGGGCCAAAATATCACATTTTTGGCAAAAAATACATAGAGCTGCTTTACTATAAAGAGGTGGCTTCTCATGTAAGTGGTCTGAAGAAGTGCTGCTTTGAGATGGTGGGTCATGTAAATTCAGTCTAAGTTTGCTTCAAACCATTGTAAGTGGCATCAGGCTACATTTGACTTTGGAATCCTACCTGGTTTTCATAAGATTTAATACTGTGTGCCTTCCTGTTTGTTAAAATTTAATCCAAAGAAAATGTGGTAAACATTTCTTCATCTGTGAAAAGATGCAGGGCTCTGTAGTCACACTCTTTTTGAGACATTTATTAAAATTATTACAACTTTTTTTTATCACCTTAGAGGTATGAAAAGGATTAAATCCTGCTTGACTTCTTTTGGACTTTCTATTGGAAACTGTTTTGCATGCTTTTGTGACATGCACATTGAATTTCTGTAATTCTTTGATTGCAGCTCTGCCAGGAACATATTCCAAAAATTGTAAAGGATCAAAAATGCAGTACCAAAAGTGATTCCTGGCACCTGCAGGAACAGCCAGCACTTTTCTCCAATCTCTGAGCCCCCAAACCCTTACTCAAAGTTAATACTTTTCTTTGATTTCAGTTTGGCCATAATCTTACATGCTCCCAAACTAACTTGTGTTGTGTTTGCTAGAATTATGTTTAACCCAATTGTTTGTAAGATATGCAGTACTGACTCTTATGCAAACTTAGTTAAAATGAAAAGCATCATAAGAAGTACTGATTAACTGATTGATTATTAACTACCAATGGAACCTGTATTGTTTAATCAGAAAGTTCAGTTGCTTTAGGCATTGGAGAAATGAGAGATGGTGCTGAGAAACACTTTTTTTTTAAGTGACATTGCATGATCTGGTATGCTCGGTCACAAATTTAGTGGAAGATGAAAACACGCTTCTGAGTGAGTCTACTCATTCAAAATAGTTACAAGCATCACATAATTTACACTGTTTACAAGTCAAACACAAATGGCTACAAATATTACTAGCTATGGAATTCAATAGACCATTGACTTTTAGAAATATTAAATGAGAGAATGTTTCCAACATTTTTTGGTACGAATAAGCAGTCTGATTTCTTTAATGAATACATTGACTAAAGTCAACGAGACCCACAAGCTTTCTGTACTGCTGAAAATCCAGCCTCTCTTTTTTAAAGGCCCAAATACAGATTTAGGAGACAGGTATGACAACATATACATATAGCATGTTGATTATTGCTTCAAATAAAATCAGATCAGAAAACTAAATGAAATGCAGCTTTATTGTTGCCAAAGAACACTATTTAGCAGAAAACCTCTGCTAAAATCCTGGTCTGGACAGGAAAATCCTAATCCCTGAAGGAGAACAAGATCCTTTATAAATCTTGTTACCGAAAGCAATAGAAGATCTCCCAGTTCTACGTGATTGAGAACAGATTCTGAGATGGACAGATACTTGCAAGTCTAAGCTTGTTCTTGAGAAGCTGGTCTGTGAGCCAAAGCCGTAACAACTACCTTTTTGATGCTGATGGGTCATTTCTCTGTATTGAACACTTAAAGTCCTAAGTTTCACTGCAAGTGACAAAAATATATGACTAATTATTTAGGCTTCCTTGCTGTCTTTTGGAGGGCATTTTGCAGAGAAAACAGCATGCTTTTTGAAGTCCCAGACGCATAAAAGCAAATGCGGCGGCAGAACACTTCTACTTACAAGCCAACAAGCACACAAATTTCTGGCCAGACCTTACTCAAATGAAATTTACTAAAACTTTCATGAAAGAATGTGAATTCTTTTTATTATTGCTCCTCATTCTTTCCTGCTCCAAATCTCTCCTGACCTACAAAATTGCCATACATCATTAAGCTAGGAAATCAGTTGTGCCAATTATTAGTCTCATGACATTAGGTCTTTCAGCTGCTAGAATTATGTGTTTACCTGAGAATCTTGTATTTCATTTTAAACGTATGTTTCTGGTTCCGGTCCTCATCATTTCAGTGAAAAGCTAGAAAACATGAACTCGAGGGACTCAAAAGGCAGAACAGAAATAAAAAGGATGAATAAATAAAATAAATGTATGTTCATACATATGACGATCTCATGAATTTTAAGTCAATCTCTTGATTTTCTTAGTCCAGATTCATGGGGGTTTTATGTTGCCACAGCAGAAAACAAAAGAGGAGTAAGACACCCATGCTTCCCCCTTTACAGCTGTGCAACTTGTGGTCGCTCTTTGCCCCTTCTCGACAGCAGCCTGGCTCCGGCTACACTTGGAAGCTGACTTAATGCTGCTGTGGAATGGCCAGCAAGTGTCACTATAGACTGAAGCAAAGTTCCTGCCTCTCCTTCATAACTAAATATGAAAATGTTTGAGGCAGTCAAGAGCACTGAACGCTGGTGGAATGAGTGAAAATATGGCTCTGCAGACTGGCTGTACCTTGTGTTGTACAGAGATTGCTGGGCTGACCAAAGTATACCACGTAGCTTCCACAAAACCAAGAAGTACTGGAACTTACATAGACAGGGTAATGGCCTTAACTAATAATATTCTAATAATTCTAATATCTAAATATGCTAATAATAATAGGAAAAAAATCAGCCAAACATACTTAGCAGGATTTGAACTTTGAATATAAACAAGAAACAGCGGTAAACACAAGGAGGCACTCTCTTTTCATCATCTATGAAAATGGAATATACTGAGAAGTCACCTAGAGGAAGAAAGGAAGGGCTGCCTTGTGGTTAGCACCAAAGATTAGGGTCACCATAGCTGTGTTCTACCCTAACACAGCCATTGACTTTCTGTGAAAACCTGGAAAACTCACTTGATCTCCTTGCATTTTATTTCCCTCATTTCTAAGAACAGGATAATAATACCTACCTTAAAGGTTTAGTGATGCTTAGTTCATTAATGTTTGTACAGCATGTACAGGTCCTTGGCTGGATAGTACTATAGAAATGCTAAGTATTATTATTGCACAGCAATATCCCAAAAGAAAAGTAATGCAGTAGTACATTCTTTATAAGAAGAACACTCAAATTAATAGGGCATAATTTTTTAGAAGAGAAAAAAAAGTCAAAATAATTTCCTACTAGTGAATTTATCAATCCCTTCTCCCAGCACATTGTTCTCATCTTGGGTCCCAATTGCATGTGAACTATACATTCAATTCATCCTCCAATTGCAAAATGAAAGGAAAACACCTGAAAAATGAAATAACTGTTTTTCCTAAGGCATAAGTGTAATTTAAAACATAACAGTATGGAATGAAAATCAATGGTATTGTTGAGTTTATTTTATTAAAAATGTTTCTCTGTGTACAGTGGCTATGCATGTAATCCGGATGGCGCAGCACAATAAATTTCCATTAAGAAACAATGATTCACTTACCACAGCGAAAGCAGTAATAAGGTTAAAGTCTTAAGTTAAGTGGAAAGTAAGTCAAACTAAACCCCAGCAGGTTTCCTACTAGTGGCATAGCTAATGTTTTTGAAAATGTTCAAAATGTTCTTTCTCAAATATATGTATTATACGTTGCAGTATTGTTAATTATATCCACTTTCTTTTTTATACACTTCCCCAGGAGATCAGTGAAGAATGGAAAACTTACTTATACTGGATTTCAGATTTAATGAGACAAAGATGGTTTAATATATAAGACAAAGCGATGTGCTCTCACCATATTTGATAGGTAATTATTTTTTATACTCTAATGGCTACCATTTTGAAAATAATTAATGTATTATTTATGTAATTAATAGATAATCAACCGAGTAATGAAATACTCTGGTTACATCATGGTGGGTGGTACTATCCTGTTTAACATCGCTAGAGCTTTTGGCATGACATCATGTCATATATATATATGTTAAAAGATCCCATTTGAGATTTATGCAAGTTCCAAATACGTAAGTGACACTGCCATGGTATTTCTGTTCATATATGAAAGACTTAACCACATATAGAAACATATATATATTTAAAAACAAATTTGTCTGAAATTAGATTTTCAAATCAATAGTTATGTACTTAAATAAATGCCATAATTTTCCACAGAAATAAGAAGCATGCAGCATTTCCTATGGAAAACACAGATCTATTGCTGTGAAGTTCTGCAGGTCTATCAACAGTCCTTCATAATCACTAGCTTTGAAGTTTGCTGACAGAACAAACAGAATCAGCATGTTTTTTTCCCGGTTAGCAGAGGACCACAAATCATTAAAAACCCCCAAACAATATGGATGTCATAAGAAAACTTAAAATTGCATTCAAATGGACATGCCCAGGAACGTGAAAAAAACCCCACCAACTTTATCTACATTGACACAACCTTCTCACCAATCCTTGTGATTGGAAAAGGAAGAGTTAAGGAATGACTAATTGAGAGGACTGTAATTTTTCTGCTGTTGTTTTCTTGAACGCTTGTATAAAAAATATTTGCTTAGAAGTGTTTGCAACATGCCCTTTGAGGTGATTATTTAATAAATTGTCCATCACCTTAGAGAGTGCTGTTGCCCTAGACACCCTGATGTACTAGTGGAAGACAAAAACCTTTGTACCTCTAAAGCTCAACAATTACTTGTGATTCCTTTCTTATTCTTTGGTCAAAGATCACTTGCAGAGTAAAGTGACCTGTAATGATGACTCAGGTGAGGGTTTATTTAGAAGTGATAGCTATGAACAGAAGAAAATCACATGGCTCTACCAGGTTTGTTTGCTAATTTAATAGCCCTCTTTCCCAAATGGTCCCACTACTTTTGGGGAATGGAACAAAACATATGACCTCCACTAAGTCAGTTGCAAAGCTGACTGCTGGCCTTCAGTTGAAGGAGCTTATCCATCTGAATATAGCATTGTGACTACAATTCTTTTCCCTCCTTTCCATAAATCTTCAGGCTTAGGCTTAAGATGTGGCCTAGATTAATGCAAATCTCATAGTGTATATGTCTTTTTCCACATATCTATTCACCACAAACTTGAATATTTTTTCATGTATGCTAAATTTGTATCTTTGTAAATGTGACCTCAAATAGGCTGTTCTTGACTTACGTGTGCAGAGAAATACGCTATTAAACTGATGGTCACACAACACATTAATTAATTTAACTGATGTAGGGAGTGAAATTCAGAGTGAGGATTTTTGTTACAAAACTCAACTCTACAGTGAAGTAGAATGAAAGAATACTACTACTTTTCCAATTGTGGTGTGATTAGCCCTCTAAAGCTCTCTTTTGCAAAAAGTCTAAGGAATAAATATTATTGTAAAGATTCAATAAAACCAACATGAATGAACACTTAGTACAGAAATGAAGGTGAAAATATGAATATATGATTACATATGTACATGCATTGCATTACGTTATGTATAAGGTAAATATTTTATCCTACCCTAAAGAGGAGTCTCTTGGTGAAAACTATGATTTTTCTTTTTATTACCTTAAAATATTGCAGTTGTTTCTCAGCATTCATTGTTCCTTCATTTTCTTGTCTCAGACAGGAATTGAAGATGAAAAGCTCTGTATCTCTCAGCCACCCTTTCAGCTCTTTGATCCTGACCTCCAGCTGCCTTACCAGGCTGCCGCTTTCAGGCGAGAGCAGGTCACGTGGACCTAACCCACTGTGCCCTACCATTGTGTCTTGGATCTTCTCTCCTAGGGTTTTCTAATGCATCAGATAAAGAAAACATAGATTAGTCTCATGTACCAAAACATATACAGGTTAATGTGCAAAAAGAAGCATCTGTTAGATGACTAGAGACGTGGGGTCTTTTTGATAATTACTACTAATATCAATCAACTTCATTCTTTGTTTCCTTGTTTCAATCAATTTCATTTTTTGTATCCTTGTTTCTCACTTATGCTGTTCTCTCTGGGTCACTGACTTTGTTGGAAGCATGATAAATCAATGTTTATTAAGAGCAACTATGGATGGAGGAGACAAAACGGTACATAACTTTTTTAAGTAGTTACTCTACAGAATTTGTCCGTGGCTTTAGACATTTATGACCATGAGAGTTACTGGTTTCTAGGCAGCAACAGAAAATATGACAAGCACTGAGTTCACTAAACCCTTATCCAAGGTACCGTCTAAGTTTTTGGGGCAACACTGAAATACTGAAATATTTTCTGAGGTATGAACTGTCAGGTCATAGTTCCAAACTTGTATCCCTGAGGTTGTATCCAGGAGCAGTTAGGTCACAAAACAGCTGATTTGCTTTTAAAAGTGGATGAACTCAATCAGATGCCAAAAAGCTAGAAATTGCAAAGCCTCAATGTTCCTGAACATCAGGCTAATTATTTAGGCAACTAAATTCGGATTTAAGTTCTCCATGTTAAGCATCCACTTTAAAAATAATGGACCAGAATAAACATTCACCTCTGATCGCTAATGAAACTAATTTACTACAGCTTTTCAAAGTAGTATTTCTAATAAAAGAACCACTGAATAACATTTTGATAGTGGACGCTGTGAGCATAATGAATATTCTGAAGAGGCTAGGGATAGAAAGTTGTTACCTTCCTTTTCAGTATTTTGAAAGGCAATCCTTTAACCTCACAAGGGAGATACGCTGTTGCCTGCTTCGTTTATGCCAAGCAGTATTTTATCTGACCTATAAGAGGCTGTCAGTCTGACACTTATTATAAGCACTAGATCTGTGTTACTGATTGTAGAATATTGAATATACACTGACAATCACATCCAATAACCTTTTAAACTGATAATTAGCAGTGGTTAATTGTTGTAACACAAAGATACAGTTTTAGGTGACCCAGTCTGGCTGTCTGTTGAAAATACACGCCTTAGAAAGTTACTGGAATGTAATTTATAACAATGAAGTTAGCTTCCAAAAATAGGCTTTAAAACACAAATAAAATTAGATCAACAGACATTAATCTACTATGGGGCGTTCTGTAAATAACGTCTTTAGGAGATCATAACTGAAAAACATGCTTTCTTGGCGACACCCTTCTATTTTCATGGTGCAAATATTGATAATTTGAAGACTCTCAGTGGAATCCAGCGCTAGCTATTGTTTTTATGCTGTAACAAAAGTAGCAGCAGGAGGTGAAATCAATGCCCTTGGAGGGTAGGGTCACAAAAAAGAATTTATTGCCACTTTTTTGTTCTGGAACAGTTTGCAATCATAAATTCTTCATAAACAGAATACTTCAGAGAATGGTCCGTCTTCATAAATATACGACAGAGGACATCAATTTCATTTAATTCACAATTTGTGTCAGCACAGCAGATGCCAATGCCTGCCTTGATAGGGTTGTTTAATATGCAATTGAGACAGAGTAATATTCAGCACAGGGGACAAAATTTCACAGATTAAACTGTACGCACCACTGACATTTCATTCTAATGTATTTCCATTCCACACTGTTCACCTTAGATGAAAGTAATATTAAAAACCATATCCCTCTATTTTACCATTGTTAGAAGTTAAAATCCTTGTCTTTAATTTTTTTCATGCCAATTAAAACGTAATCATGCCAATTAAAACAGTATGCCTAGTGCCGTTAGTTTCTGCAGAGGTTTTTATTAAATTAAACAAAACTCTATCAAACTCTGCTTATTATTCATGAAATTGCATTTAGCAGGAAAACTGTAATAGTTATATTTTATTTTTCTGTAAATGCTGAAATTAATGGCACAACTTAATCCAGAGGTATATTTTGATTTTAACATCCTGAGAAGCGGAGGGCTTCCATCTTTTTTAAGAAAGAGGTTTTCTAGTAAACCAGTTACTTAACCCATAGTTTTGTATCTTACCAGCTCTAAACAGTGCCACTGAATTAACCTGATTAAATACATTGAAAGTCATAAAAGTAAGGCTTATAACTGAAATTATTTAAAAAATACAAGTGTTCATGATCAGATGTAAAAGAATAGGTTAGTAACTCCCATTTTTATCAGTAAATTTATTAATACGCAAATACTTTTAAAATGCTTGTGGTGATGCTGCAGATTAAAATTAAAAAATAAGCTCACTAGTCATAAGGCAACTTTCAACATTTTCTGACGATTTGCACATTTAGCGAATCAAGTGGTTAGAAAGTACCATGCTGAACTAAAAAAGCCCCACCCTCTGTAAAATGGCATTACCAAACAAGCTGAAGTGACACAAGTCAGTATTTAAAACGCTGTTGGCATGTTGCATGTATAGCTTACTCGTCATATATTAGAAATGTTTTTTAAACTAAGATAATAGCATGCAAAATTATGCAATGTAACTGTATTGCTAATATCACACATCTATAATTAATCATTTAAAGTAATTTATAAATTTATCTTACCCTTGATTTGAAGTGAAGGCAATTAAGGAGAGAAGTGGATGGAAAAATATATAGTTTGACCTCTCTCTCTCACAGCTGTTTTACAACAATAGGACAATAGTGTCTCCTGCACGGTGCCATCACTGGTCTCTGGGTAACAGAATCACTATATTGCTTTTTTTGCCAGATTCTTGTATCTGACTCTTTGGCTGAGACCCAGCCCATCATAGCGTGAAATGAATTACATGAAACTTTTTTGGCTTTTGTCAAAAGTGAGCTGAATACAGCAGCATGAAACATATCCTGGCTGTATTCTTAGCTTCAGGTATTCAGATTTGTACTGAATCTGCATATTTGTTTTTGAGCCATCAGTGTGACCTGAAATATGCAGTGACAACCCCACTTTTCATCTTAAGAGTATAGTAAATAGTTAAACAGTAGATGTCTCTAACATGTACCTTCAGAATAAATTCTATTAACATTCACTCAAGCATGACAGTCAGTGTATATCAGATATACTGCATTATAGTTGACTTGGTGCATACCCGTAATACATGGCATATTTTACTTACATTTTTTATGTATTAAAGAACTAAAATTATTAAAGTCAGACAGGAGACAAGCACGGAATAAAAAAAATCAACAGAAGAGGAAAATACTATGGAGTTTTATAATAGCATGAGTAGCTTGTTTGAAATGTATGTGGTGAATTGAAAGAGAGAGATATTTGTGCCTCAAATTAGAAATCAGACAGACAGCGTACTTCAACACACAAAAATGTACACATAACCCACAAACAGTAATAAAAATGCAAATACCCCAAGCAGTTCCCATTTTTCATTAATTGAATCCACTTTTTCAAGGAGATCATTTGGTAGTAAAACACCACTTTTCTTCAGAGCTTCAACCTTACTAAGCAGTTCCATCTTTTTCGGGTGCCTGATTGACATTTCTACATTGTATCTCTAAAATGAAAAGAAATAGATAGTATTAGCTACTGTGAAGAGTTTTCTCTATAAGAAATTAAACTTTAATTTTATGTGCTCAGTTATGATCACGCTCACTGTGCCATTTTTTAAATTATTATTATTTTTTAAGCACACAACCTTCTCATTACGTATCATAAGAGATTTAGGTACCAAGCAAGTAGCCGCCTGGGTGACGTATCTATGCAGGCAGTTAGCAATTGATTACATATAGTAATATTCATTCACTCACGATATCCACTTGTACAGTAATATTCACTAACACTCTCATCTGAAGCTTGATCTGCCTTTGCCTCATTCAAGTCAGTGGTATCTTATTTCTCAAATATGCTACTTCAGTAAGTAACACTGAGGCTCTCCATTGGAAAAAAAAAAAAAAAAAAAAAACAAACCAAACACCATGGAAACAATTTCATAATCATGTTTCCTGTACAGTTTATTTCTTCCCACTCTGTCATTCTGGATTCTGTCTCATATACGGGCCTGAAATGCTATTATACGGGAAAACGTGAGAGTTTCACTTTAGAAAAACAATTAGACATAACTCCTTTACAACACAATACCAGTAACTTGATTTTTATTGCATCAAGCAACAGGAGCAGTGAAATGGCACACAAATGAGAACAGCCACAATGCTCATACAGTCCAATAGTTTCTTCAAGCTGAAACTACCTTTTATTTCCTGCACTGTTATTTATTGGGGTTTTTTTAAAAGAAAAAAAAAAGGACAGAGAAAATGGGAATAAAACCAGAAGCTTCCTTCAAAATTACTTTAACATGACTTTCTAAATATTTTAGCTGTATATTTCGTATATACTCTATAAAAATGTATTCTAATCTACAGACACACATTGGCAAATAAATCTCTTTAAAACCTGTATTCTCTGACAGTTGGAATTAAGTATTAAATATAATAGTTACTATAGTGATTAATTATGTTTTAGTAGCTGGTACAGTAAATAAATAAAATCTAACACTCAGGCATCCACTGATATACATACCCTACATATAGTTAAGCCAATTCCCTCTTACGTAGAAAACATTCATAGAAATAGAACTTCTGATACAGCCAAAAATGCACCTTTTACTGACAGAGGAGATTTCAGCACATATTCTTACAAAGGTGTTTACAAGACATACATAAATTATGCATAGCTATTAGCAAATTGCATCCCAAACATTAAGCTTTCTTTGCTTTATATTCAGCCAAGAAAAGCGCTATAGCAGCTCATACTGAAAATGTTAATAACTGGGCTAAGTATAAAAAATTAAACGAGAATAAGGAATGTTTAAAACATGGGTGCCTTTGCCAGATCCAAGAACATGCTCTGTAGGAAAACAAAGCAAAAATACAATTGGAGACAGCTTAAAGAAAATAATAAAGGTGTGAAATCACTGTTTCAGCTAACAGGTCCTCAGCATTTCCATGCATATGTTTGCATATTGTTAGTTTCATATTTTAATCTCTCATTTACACAACACATGCACATCATTTGTATTATGTAAACTTCAGCAAATATTAGTCATTTGTGGATCATAGAGCAAATGTTTTAAATGAGGTGATTTAAACCATTTCTCATTATTAATGAACACTGATCAGGTGTCTGCGTATCCAAAATTACATGAATATGCATAGTAAAAAACAAGGAATTGTTTATAAAGAACTTGCCTTTTGATACTTGCTGTACTGCAGCTAAGGTTTTAGACATGTATAACAGTAGGTAGCAACCAGGTTTGGCACTAGGGAACCGGATCCGCCAAGAGGCAGCACCATTTTATTGGACTAAAATGTTCAACAAGTACGCTTCTTGGTCCTGTATTATTGCCTTTTCAGCTGGAATGGTTACTGGAGGAGATTACAATCTTCTTTATGTAATCTGATTTCTATTTAAAGATGATATAGCTGAAAAGGATTTGCATAATTATTTCCATAAGTACATGTAATATCAAGGGGAATCCAGAGTCCAATTTGCTAGGCACTGAAATCGAGTTCGTGCGACTCCCTTTCTTTTGTCAAGTGAATTAATAGACTGAGGGAGTCCTCTAGCTGTGTGACACTGGTGCAGGCACAGCTAGTTAATACTCATCACCTGTTCCAGGCTGGCCGGTGCTGCTGCCCGGACTGGGGCTGGGTGTGTTCCTGGACAGTGCAGGACTGATGAAGAAATAAAATACATTCCGTGTTTCATAACTACAATCCTCTTGTTAATGTCGAAACAGAGGCGTTTCGTTTAATTTTGGACTAGATAAAATAATGCAGTGCAGTGTAATCCAAATAGTGTGACAGATGTTATAAAAGGTTATTACATTAAAAAATAAATAAGCTCGATTTTATGTACGTGCTCTGTCTTTGTCACCGTGTAACCTACTGTATAAACAACCATGATGAAAGTGCTGATTGACAGAAAATGCATTACACTGTAACTGTAAAAGATGAAAGAATTCAGTTCATCATTACATGTATTGGTATGTGACTAAGAGTCAGTATTGTTTCACTCACGGATACTTAACATGCAATGTGTATTTTAAGTTAAGGGAAAAGCTTAATGTACAGGAGGTACAGTTTGAGAACTGATAGCACGAGATGCTATTGCTAATGCTATTTCTTAATCCATTAAACACCTACACTCTAAGCAGTTGCATGGAAAAATTAGCTACCAGCTCTATCAGTGCTGCACAACCCTAGTCTGGTAGGACTACTTAATCCTGTGGTGAGAAGATAATTTAATCTTCAGATTCATTCATTCCTCAGCTTTAAGTGAGCAAAGGCTGCTCCACTGTGACAGTCTGTGGATGCTATGATATAGATTACTGTTTAATAGCCAAAAATGAGATTAAGAAAGTTAAAGTCACAGGTTTCTCACAACAGCCACGATAATAAATATATGAGTAATATTTAATTTCCCACAACACCTGTCATATTAAAAAACTGGGGGAAAAAACCCCAAACAACAACATACTGGAAAAACTGCAAAATATTTACAGCATGATTAGCTGTGTGCATGCATGGCTGATTTTGTGTTCCTGAAGCCACTCAAAAGAAATCCAAAACATTGTTATGTAAGTTAAAGAATTTTGGCTTTTTATTCCTTCTCACTCAGTACTATCAATATTTCTCAAAGGACAAATAGTGGAATTTGAAAAAAGGCAGTAGCATTTATCCGTGAATGTCTGGCAAAAAAATGTAAACCACAAGAAGTTGAATTCCAAAACAAAGCAAGTTAAAACCCTACTTCTCCTGATAAAAATATTCTAAGAAATCCAGGCAGGCTTGATTGAGACACATTTTTGGACACTTTATACTAAACTGTGCCTTTTTTTTTTTTTCTTCCTTTTTTTTTTTTTCCTTTAAAAAAATTATAGAAAATATTTTTTGTGTGAAAAATCACACCCGAAAATTCTGCCCAAATGGAGACTGGAACAATGCCTTGTAACAGTGTTAATTGTCACCATGGAAACCAGAAGAATAAGCCATTTTGAAACTGGTATAGAAGGCACACATTGAGCAACTCAAGCATTTTTCAGCCTCCCTCAGTGTTAAGGAACAAGATGCCTAGTCACTGAGAGGTCAGAGAAAGAAATCATCATGAAAGGTTCGTAGATGTGCACTGTCTGGTAAACAATAAAAAAATCTGTACACAGTTAACAACTCGGTAAGACTGCGCACTGCATCTTTCAGAAAGAGAAACACCACAAAAAGATGATCAGGACTGGGGTGCGGATTCCACCCCTCGAGCAAAACTTTGGGGCAATATTATGCGAACCTTGCCCCTAAAGCTCCCTGGGAATTCCGTTGTTGTAATAAAACTTCAGAAGAGGAAAGAAAAAAAAAAAAGCCTGCATGATGGAATTCAAAATAATGCTCTAAAAGCACACAGAGAGATTAAGACATCCATTGTAAGACTTTTGTATGGTGCTTCTGTTGGTTATAGTGAAAAGAGACTAGACATACTGAACACACAGTGGAGCTATGGCTACGAAGTACAGAAGAATTAAACCAGTGAACTTTCTCCGTTATTGGAATAAGGGTGCGCTATTTGTAGATGTTCTGCATTCCGTCATTCACATACTAACAAAGTGTCTTCAGTCACATGGCACTGTACGATATACAACTGAGATCAGGACTGAGCGACCTGCAATTTTAATTTTACCTGGATTGGCTCTTTAAATTTTAAAAATTTGCCTTTTGGGGTGTTTCGACTGCTGCAGAGACAAATGCATACACACACATGCTCAGTGTCTGTATGTGCACGCATAGTCAGTGTTGGCGCACATTTGCAAAACATACTGCACATAAAATTGAGCAAAGAATATTCTGCAAGCAAATTCACCAAATACATAATACAAATACATATATATAAAAACATGTAGCAATGCACGTATAGCAATATTTGTCCATCTTCTCTCCACACACATTCTCACTTTGCTTTCTGGATAATGTTTGCACTCTTCATGCTAGGCTTCATGGTGGCCCCTTAGGAAGCCCATGCCTAATGCCATTCAGTGATGAACAAAGAGTCTTTTTATTCCAAAGTCCAGGGTCCAAAGCTCAGCTGTATACAAGCAAAGTGAAGGAATCTGCTAGAGGCCAGCCTACCCTTCACAATAGCTCTTAATGCTTCCACCTTTTTGGTACTATCAGTGTGAAACATTTTAGAAACCGTCCAGAAGCTTGGTTATATTTCTTACGCTGTCGATAGCACTAGAACCTCTGGACAATATTCAAGATCTGGGCTGAGTGATCTGTCTAGTTAAATAGCAGTTGCTGTTTCTTGCAAACTTCATGTATTTCACTGTTAGCAATTTATGGCAAATAATTGCACAGGGAAATTATAAAGACTCCTACAATTGTCCTTGTAAATTAATAATAGGCTTTCTTGATTGGGATAAATTTGCTGCTGAGCCTTTGGAAAAATTAAAAAGTGCAATGTCATTTAAAATTGCCAGAACTCACACAGCAAATTACATCTGAGGTTAAGAATCAGTTTTTCCTCTTCTAGTTTATTCCATTTGCATGATCTGGAAATCATATTACATTGGCTATGTATTGTTAATTGGACATAGATTGCATTATCTTTAATATAAATCAAACTACAAATATTAAAATGAATTGCAAATTCTCTAATAGAAGATCATAAAACAATCTTTTTTAAGTATCTCCCATTAATAATTTAATTCCAATTATATCACTCAGAAAACTCAAGAAGGAGAGGGCTAAATTATTTCCATTTGCTTTTTTCCCCTACAAATAAGCACAATAGTACAACATGTATTTGTGTGAGAGTGCATGTGCGTATGGGTGCATGCCTGCAAAAAAACCCAAATCTTAGCACTTTTGTCTTAAACCCCTGCAGACACCTTGCTTTTTTGTTTCAGAAAGTAGCAAATGCGGATTACACTTCTGCTACGCATTCCTTTCTGCGGCAGCTAGAGAAATAAACACATTGAAAGAACTATTAAGTGACTTCATGAACTAAATTTTGCTTACATTAAAAAATTACGCAGTTGGTACCCATTGTTCTCCCCCCTTTTTTTAAGGAAGGTGATCCCAACCCTTTAAATTTTACTATAAATGTAATATCTTTTTGAAGACTTTGTATGCCCTTTAATGAATTTATATTAAATATTTAATACTGTTTAGGGCATATCCACTACTACCAAAAACAGTTATATTCCCAGCAGTCCCACTGTTTCAGGCAGAGGGCTTGATTGATCCTCCTAGCCTGAATTGAGTAGAATGAAAAGAAGCAGTTGGAAAATAGCTGCAATCATTTAATGCAGATGACCTCTGACAGGCTCACAGCTCTTCTATCTGAACAGAAATTTGCATGGGGTCTCTGTGCAGAGGAACAATGTAACCTAAATGGTAGACAATCTTTATTCTAATGAAGTGGGTGTCAAGGTCAATGTAAAACTGCAATGATAAATGGTGCACCACTAGGCAAGAGAAGTTGCATAGGCATTGTAGTGCTTTCACATTAATTGAAGGCTGAAATGCACTGAGTGAAAGCACAAGACTCTCTTTTCACCATAATGTGTTAATGCACAAATGTTTAAATGTTTTATTCAAGCCCCTAGCCTGTTGGCACAAATCTTATTGCAAACAAAAATACAATAGTTGGCCAATAACCAGAAAAATAGAACTTTTTATTAGCTTGCTTTATTTCTTGAATCCCTAACAACTTCCACAATCTACTCAGAGTACCAAAAGAATAACAAGTCTCCAGACACCTAATGTAATTCCCATGATCCTTTTTCTATTTAGGGTATCTGTCTTTAATTAGTTCCAAACAAGCAAGCCTTCAGACAACTCTTCATTAGATACCATTCCCGATGAACAATCTGCGAGAAGAAAAGTCATGCTTCAATATTATTATTTCCAAGATTCCAAGTTTTCTTTTAGTATATAGTTAACATCTCCAGGTGCCTTTTGTTCTCAGTAAGAATTAGACCAGTAAAACTGGGTTTTGTGATGCAAAGAGTTGTGTGCCTAGAGTGGGGACTAAACTACAATCTGTTATTGTGGCTTTGTCAAAACTGCAATACAACTATAATTATAGTACTTCATCAGTCGATCAAGCAATTTGTAGAAGGCAGCACATTTTGTCTTATAAAAACGAGGAGGACAGTAAGCTGCTTTTTAAAATCCTGAGCTGCTTAAGCTTGTTAAGGGTATATTGTTTGCTAATACACTCATTAGCAGCCAAGCATTTTAACTTCATCAATTAAACGGGAAATGGTGTTGCACCATTAGTTTCACAAAATGCTAAAATACAGATAGCAGTCTACAGCTAAGAATTTTAGAAAATTTATTTTCACCTGCAAGCTGCATCATACACTTCAAACGGGTTTTCGTGCAGCGACATATACATGGGGGGGGGGGGTCTGTGCATGAATGGAGGTGGTGAAAGCCCTGCGTATAGTTGTGAAGCTAATTATATATATACACATATACACCCACTTAAAATTTCCCAAGTCCCATAAGGATCGCTGCTAAAGCACAGCGTCGCTTCTTGACACCGATGAACGTTTACTCATCTGAGTAATTCCAAGGATGACAGAAGTTTATTCCTGTGAACAAGTCACAGCTCTCCTGGATAACTAACGGGTTCGCAATATGGACGATAAATTTTGAATATTTATCAGCCTTTATAGTTTTAGGCTCTTCTGTGCAAATAGATGTTAACAATACGATTACAGTTATTAGACAAGGAGCTATAGCTTGTTACTAATGAAGAGGATCTGCGGTCCTTTCCGTTTCTGGGAGGCTGTGAGTGGCACGTACTGTGTAACGCCATTTCTATTTTACAACTCGCCTGTGCAAGGGAATTTTCCATACGGAAATCAGTCTTCAGGATATTGCAATTCAGAGAATAAACTGTAGTGGGGGGGGGGAAGTATAGTGTAAAGGGGGGGGGGAAAACCCCACCCCACGTTTCTGATGAAACTGTTTAAAAAACTGTACAGCTTCATCTGTGTGTGATTTGTCAGGTCTGAAGCTTTGACGTGCCCAAGGGGCAGACCCCAGCGGGGAGTAGGCTGCAGAGCTAAATAGCTGTGAAAGAAGTCTTAATGTAGGATGGAATTCAAACTAACCTTGACATGACCTCGGGAAAAATATGCAAAAAGTAAAATGAATGCACTCTGCAAGATACATCCTAATTTTGTGGCCGAGCTGGTTAGTTTCACAAACATAACTGGGACTTTAAAAGGAAAATAAAATGCGAGGAAAAAGGGGAAACTTCAGAATTCAGAGTAAAAACTTAAGCGGGCATGGGGGGTTGCTGTGGAGGCATATGAACCATTTGGAAACAATCCAAATAAAAACCAACACTGAACAATATTGTTGTCAGCCTGTCTATTCAGGAAAATTGTTTTTTTAGGTTGAATATAAATGACACAAAGCCAAGATTACATCATTGCATTACAAAGTCTGTTGTGGCTTTTAGCCGAACAAGCCCCATGGATCTACTGGCTGATGGCAGTAATTCAGTAAGAAGTTTTAAGGACTTCTCTTTTTTTAAGCTTCGTTGCTCTAAATATAGAGGAATTTTGTTTAAACACTGATTATTTAAATTTTTTTTAATGCACATCCCTGAGTTTGTTCTGCAAGCTTACTACTTGATGCAAACAAGAAAAATTTGAGCGGGTATATTAAGTCTTGATTTGGCTTTGTTATGCATTTTGCCTGTCTTGCTCAGTGTTCAGTTAAGCAGGAAGACATCCACCTTAATATAGCAGCCAAGAACTGGCTAATTCACTAGATATATGGAAATTTTAATTGAGTGTCAACTTGTGTTGAAATTCAATCCCATTACCTTCAGAACGCAATTTTGTAGCAATACCAGTTATTTACTACACTATTAACCAGATTTTAAATATAATTAGATTGCTAAGAACATATAGCCAAAATACAGCCGTCTGAATTCATATAGCGAGGGTAATCAAGTATCAGGTGCATGAGATTTGGCTAGATCCACAAACTGCCACCCATCTACAAATAAAGACAAACCCTGGCAGATGATGGTAGAACATGGTTGCACGATACGGGTTATAGTGCAGTTCAGGTAAGGCCACGGAGTTGGTGTGCTTCATGTTTTAACGATCTATCGATCTCGTAAACTATGTGTTTTACTGGGATCTTTGGCTGATATAAGAAGGAATTTCTGAGATTCCTCTTGCATTGCTCACCACAATGCTGTTAGAGCTGTGAGGAGTTTTTCACACCCTGCACCAGAGGTGTGATTTTTGGCACAGACTAATACAGATGCAACCAACAGAGATGCTTGAAGTATCAAACGTGGATTTAGCTTAATTTACATTTATTTGGTTGCCTGGAGAATAACAGATATTAAATAAATAAAAAATAGTCCTTTTTAGGAATTAATAACTACTGTACTTTTGGGGTTGTGCTCAGGTATTGAGGAAAAAACCACAGAGTAAGGGAGATTCCAAAATACCAGGGTAGACTGCAGTTACCCCATTACTGAGCAGAAAATGTATCTGATGGCAGGGAAACTGTTTGGCCTGCAAACAAAAAGGTGGAGTTGTAGCTCCATCCTTGGCTGGATATTCTGAAATGCTGACCCTACATGTACCAAATCTCATATAGCTACATATTTACATTTACATTTTTACAAAATAAAATACAACAATGTAAGATTATGGAGATTTTTTGAAAAAGATAATCAAAGAAAGTAATTTATAACCTGTTATCCTCCCTTACGCTAAGCTCTGCCTGCTGCTGCAGTATGCATGAAACATAAAATTGGAACTCCTCTACACAAAGATTTAATTCCAAATGCACTGCCTATTGTCAGGCTGTGTGTTACAGGCATCATTCTATTTTGAAATAGATGTTCCTGCGCATTTATCTTTCACAGACTGGCTCTTCTGAAGTCCTTACTCCATTGTTACTCAGATAGAATGCTAATAGTGGTCAGTAATAGCCTCCCGTGAGTGAAGTCTGACTGAAAATCAACAAATAAATTATCCTCTCTCCTAGCAATACCTACTGGGATACGTCTGAGGGTAGAGTATCTCTGGATTCCTCTTCTTCTTACCTATTTGCTATACTGTTTCATGGGACAAGAGGTTCCCCACTGCAAAAAAGAGCCAAATGGATATCTAACTTCCTCAGACCAACAGAGACAGAGCTCAAAAGTCTCCACCAAAGGACAGGAGAATCCACAAAGATCAGTACACCCACCATTTAAGGCACAGGGGCTTTTGTAATCCACATTACTAGACCTTGTCAACTGTGAAAAAGAAAATGATCCCTGGCCTGTAGTGATAGCCCTGCAATCTCTGGTGAGCGACCTCAAGGCAAGACCAGACAGACTCTGCGGCTAGCTCGCTCAGTCTCTAACCTCAGAACGTGTGGATCTGAGTTCCCATGACCTGTAGTATCTAGGGTAACAACATGATCTTTAAATTAGTTGGACTTCTTTCTACATGACAGAACTTACACCTGTTCGAGGGCCCATCTAGGTGCTGATCAGAAAGGGTGTTGACAGCAGATTTCTCAATTTGCCCCGAAGTTATAATGAAAAATGTCATTTTTATTTTAAATGCACATTCTGCACTGTGTTAAGTAAAGTGAAAGCTAATAGTTTTTATAATGTGCTATTTGATTTGTTCCTTATAATTTCCCTTGAGTTATGTCAAAGTTGGCACACAGAGCAGGTCCACTAGGAGTGCTAAAACATCTCCACTGACTATCTAAAACACCGGCGATCACCGTAATTCTTCTTCCAGCAATACCATTGCAACGTTCTGCATCAAAACTACTGTTAAAACATGTTAAAAAGGAAGTTATATAGTTAACTACTTATTATCATCTCCAGACAGACATATCCTGAGCCCTTCAAGAGACATAGCAGATAATAACTATTCACTTTCCCAGTACACATTAACATTATTAAAACAAAAGGAGAAAGTTAGCATCCCAATTCCATTATCTGTGTTAACAGTGGGCTAATCTCATTTTATCCTGAATTTTATAAATTCTTAAGAACTCAGCATTTCATTTTTAATATTATTCTAGGAAAAACATAGTACTTTTATAATAAAAAACCCCAAAACACTCTCAAGTTGAAAAGTTATTTTTACGATCAACTACAAACTGCTTTCAAGAGCAAATTTATAATGGAACTGCTGACACAGCCTAAACTATGGCTGTGTGAATGCTGCAGAAACAGCTATTCCAGAAAACATTTTTAGCATTAGGAGAAGTCCAACTTTGTTTAAACCTGAACTTATTTTTTTACAATAGCAAGTAATGTTAACAGCATGCTGAAAATGTTACGGCTAAGTGTACAGTGTCAAAATAGATTGAATCTCTCTGAAAACTGGAAATTCAAGTTTTTTAAACATAATCCAGATGTTTGGCTTTTAATCACATTTCAAGAAAGAGGAAACTTATGCAATACAAAATTCATACATGCATATTTCATTAGTGCCTTTCCTATCACTGAATTAAAAATTTCTAACATATGTTTTCCTCAAACAGATAATGTTTTAAATTAGAAGAGTTGGCAAGAAGTTGTACACCTCACAAATGTCATTGAATTATTGTAACATGGAAGAAAATATTTCATTTTTTATGGTATTAACAGCTTTGATAGCAAATGCTACAGCAGTGATCATTTTTTGCCTTCGCAATAGGAAGTTCAATAGTCCCTGAACCAACCTAAGCCTATAAAGATGACTGAAGAGCAAGAACTAACAGCTAGCCTTCTTCAGAATACCTGAGACTGATAACACCCTGACGGACCTACGGGTATTTAACACAGATGCTTTCTCTCTTCCTCACTGGTGATCGGAACAGCATAATGCTATGCCCAGGCAGCTTCTTCAGCAAAGGCCAGACTACCTTGAAAGTGGAAAAACTTGTACCAAGATGTATTTAAATTCTAGAATGCTTAGCAACACCATTGTATTTGCTGAATGATATTTAAAGGACTATATTGTCACGGCCATTGTTTCTGAAAGTTAACAAACATGATAAATTATATTATTTTTTTTAACCTCCAGAGTCATAGAAAATTAGTTCATTTCTAAAAATGGGCTTTCTGAATGTAATAATATTTTAATATTTTAAATAATTCAAGACAGAAGAAACCTAAGCAATAAAAATGAGAGGAACTATCACATAAAATAGGAAAAGAAAAGGGAAAAAGACCAAAAAATCCTGCTTCTGGCCACCTGCACATGGCATCGGGCTTGCTCTAAGAGCCTTGTAACTTCCAAGGAGTATGTGAAGTGTGATCATGAACCACCAGGAACAGAAACATGCACTCTGTTATTGTGTGACGTGATGTGATGGGGTGAGCTGTTACTACGAACTTCAGTTCTGTCCAGAAATGCTGGAACAAAACAATCCAGGACATGCTGAAAGCCAGTCTTTCTGTATCTCCAACAGCTGCTGTGCCTAGGAGAGATACTTAACCTCTTTCCAAATGGCCACCAGCAAGGGTGTGCTGAATGCAGCCTTTTACAGGCAGGCTCAAGCTTGCCATTTCCATGCTCCAAATAGTTGCAGAATTGCAACAGTCCTGTGAAGGGGAGAAGTATTATTCTCAATTTAAAATGGGAAACTGAGATACAGATGGATGCCATGTCTAGTGTCAGTGAAGATCTCTGATGTGGGAACACAAGTCTTTTGTGATTTGATCCAGCGTTCTGTCCAACAGAATATATTGTCTGAGCTCAGAACTACTTAACATTGTTTGTTTCACACTAGACCGAAAAAAAATGAATTATTGTACTTACGATACATTTTAGTCATCGTAGAAAATACCTCGGCTCTAAACTCAATAAATCTTTATTTTTACAAGACATTTAGGAACCAACACTAATAGTTCCCTTTAAAAGAATACGTCAATGCAGGGACACTGAACTCATTTTGTCTACTGAACAACTAGCGAGATAGAAACAGAAGAAAATTTTCCTCTGTTTCTATTTCCCTGATTTCAGGTGTCTGTTTCCAAGGATTTATGCTGCTGCTAAATGTGAACTCTGTTATTTGCTGGCATGATGAAAGCTGAAAGCTTCTTCTCATCTCTAATGGCATTCTGCCAAAATATTCTCTGACAAAACTTGGGCTGATTCACAGATCAGAAGTTCAAGAAATTCTCATAATCTAACCTCACCAGTTGTATAAAATGTGCCATAGTCTTACCTTCTCTTCCTATATTAAGCTCTCAACTTTCTGGCTTAGAGAAAATCTTTTGATATTGCATCCAGCCCTGATTTAATGATGCAGATGATGGAAAATTCATAGCATTCCTTAGTAAGATGATAAATAACTTGCTTCCTTCACTGTTAGAAACTGCATGGCTTGTTTCTAGTTTGAATTTGTTTAATTTTAACTTCCAGCTGTTTTATCTTCTTATACCTTTGCCAATAGCTTGAATGTCTGTGAAAGCATGACGTTACTACAAGAATCAAACACAAAACCAGATGACTTGCACTGGTCTCAGGTTAACTCTGTTTGGTGCTTCTGGGATTACAAGTTATAGAACCAAAACATAGAGCAGCAGAACAATTTTTGCAGAGGCTGGTGAACTCAAAATACACACACTTCGGACATTCTTAAGGCTTGATTCTTCCTAGCGCTGTCAGAAAGCCAATTTTCAATAACTTGGCCCTGATATAAATGAAAAATAATGGGTTTGGATTTAAGTTGTGCTTACGGACAATATTGCCTGTACTCACATTTTGATTTTTACTTATTAGGCTCTCTGTGTTCACTTAAAGATTTTTTTTCTGCTTCTGTTCATGGTGGAAAGGAGGATGGGGAGCAGGAGAAAAAGACCATAGTAGCAGATGAAGTGGATGATATCAATGAGAATTCCACCCACATGGAGAGTTATTTTCTAGTGCACACCACCAACTGCTCTAGATTCACTTTGGAAATTGTGAAGTTGAATGTGAAATGATCTTGACAGACCAGGGAATCTGCCCCTTTGTGTTTAGGATTTTGTAATGAGCATCTCTGAAACCAGTACACAGCATAACGTCTGTATATTAATCAAACCTGTCTTTCAGCAATTAAAAAAGGAATATTTCTGTAAAGATACTGCAATGAAACTGTAAAACTGGATTTTAGAAAAAAACCCCACAAGTTCATGTTGACTTATGTTGCCTCACTGAAATGCTAATCTCTGTGCTCTAATCAGACTGATAAACTGGTGACTATAACATCAATATTCAAATCTATAGAACATTTGCAATGTCAGTGGAATTAGAGACTGGTAAGTTATTGATATTTTAATGCCTGAATTCTATGTAAAGAAGATGAAAAAGGCACGTCTTGAAAACTGGAAAAGATATGCATATATCTGAGGAGGAAAGAAATGCTTCAAAGGACCGCAGCAGCAGGAAGTATCAGGACAAAAAGCCAGTAGTGAAGTAACATGAAGCAAATTCAGGGTGTTTTGAATCTACTTCAGCCATAGTGAACAGTAGGAAAGACGTGAACTTTTGTGTTTCTGGCATTCTCTCAAGATGTTCTGGTCCTGCTTTGTGGAAAGTCTATCCTGGTAGCCATGCATGCCATGATAGCTGTCTGGCTGATCAAATATGAATTGGAAAGACCTGTGCCCATTAAGAAAAGATATGTGCTTAAAGTAATGCGCATTGATGTCTTCAACTTTAACTGTTGTCTGCCTGGTTAACGAATGTTTGTTACACTACGCTGCATATGTAGGCAATTCAGTAATTCCAAATGAAGATGGAAAAATGTAAGGAAAAACCTGAGAAAAGGATGAGGGGTAAAGAACAAGATCCCATTGCTTACTCTGTGTTTTTCAGATTTTTTAAGGAATACGTTGTATTGAGAATATCAGGAAAAATAAGTGACTCTAATTTTTATGGTGATAGAACTTTCATGAATGGTATCTGCACTTCAATGACATAGGGTGGTTTCACTTAGTTTAAATGGCCGTACTTCCTAGATTAACAATCATTTTATAATTAGTGACAATTCTAAAAATAAAAAAAGTATACCTTGTTGAATACCCCATGTTCCTAACATTACTAGGTTACTTTTTTCTAATCTACATCAGAGGCAACTACTTCAGGTCATTTCATTAGCTATTATGCTAGAAGTATAATATGTTGTTATAGAACCGAAGTTTAAAGAAATTAAAGTAATGAATGCATATTTTAGAACAGGCCATAGAGCTTTTGTACATTAAGCGACTACACTAGCACTACATTAACCCTATTAAAGGTAATTTTTCCAGCTCATTGGTGATTGGCATTTGGTACTGATGATTGAAGAACTGCCATTGCATTGATTTTATTCTTTGCCTCTTCAATAAAGTGTGGAAGAAAAGGCAGAGGCAGAAGTTAACTGTCCTTTGGCAAAGCCATTAAGCACTTAAGAAAAAGGGTTGAATATTTAAACCATCCAAAAATCTTTAAGGACATTATATATGTTTTTAAGTTTGCAACATTTCATAGGCCTGAAAAAGTCCCACGAGTATGAATACATTTACATTTCATTGGTACAACAAAAAAGACCAAGTTAAGATTACAAATGCAACATCTGCACTCACGAAATAATGCCATCTAACAACAGACGTTTTAATAAATATTATTGTACACCCTTCTCAAGACGTGCGTTAGGGCATACGCTAACAACACAGTGTAGTAGGCCACCTGGTGGTCAAATCAGCTAATTATCCATTTTAAACGCAAAATTAGAGGACCATACAAAGAAAAGATAATCATGAAAGAAATGCATAAACCCCATCAACTGAAGCCTATTGGAACTAATGTAAGTATATATAAAAGAGAGTATTTCTTCATTTTATCTTAGGTTTTCCAGGAGTGGTCACTGCTTGAGGCAGGATACCAAGGTTGATTGAGTATGTTTTCTGGTGTTAAAAACGACCACTAGCTAAGTTCCTAGGCTTTTCCATGCCACTTTATAAATAAGGTTCCATAACAGGTCACTCTATCACAGTACACCCCTCAGCTTCCTAGGAAAGACCAGACTAGGGTCTGGATCAAAAAAACCCATAACTGTTTTCCAGGAGCTTCCCTGGGAAGCTCCCTGGGTACGCAAAAATATGTTGGCCAGCACCACTGCTTAAAAGGATGTAGGAACTAAGACTACTATGCCCACAGATCTGGGTCCAAATATCTTATAGCCATACAAAGCAGTGACAACGGGCATCAGTGCAAGCTATTGTTGACGCTGTATGTTCAGACTCACAAAAGAAGTGAGTATGAATTGTAAGGTCACTGCTGAACTAGTGACAAGTAGCTGAGATGCCTGAACAGATGAGTTAAGGTCAAAACCTCAGAAAGATCCTCAACTGTTGGATGACCTGACAACTAGGGATCAGAACATGGGAGAGTGCTTGATTTTGAGATTTACTCAATCAGAATCTGCCGGTGTTAAAATCTCTAGCGCCAGGGTAGCAAATTCTGCCCTGGCAGATTAAGCCAGCAAGCTAAAAGATGTAGCTACAACAAGAATTCAAAGATGCAGCAGTCTCTGAAGAACCTGGAAAAGCAACCATATGCTTCAGGAGGGAAGATTTTAGAAAGCACTAGAGAGCAAAGCAGTATGCATGGGACTGGAAATGGTGAGTGTTCTCTGCTATTTTTAGTCTTATAAAACCATAAATATCAATATAAAAGCCATTTCTCATAAGACCTCTACAGCAAATTTACAAGCCAATCATACACATGGCCCAAATGATCTATGCTGATTTTAATCAAACTAAAGGCCGAAACTATGGCCTCTCCCATCACTGTAGGTCTCCGTGTTTGGAGGTTACCCAGACAGTGAAGAGATGTTCAGAACATATATAGGCACTCATGAGCATAACAGCTTTTAAATGATGTGCAAGTTATTATAATAGTATCTTTCTAGTGACTGGTTTGAAGGGAAGGAAACAGGGGAAATTGGTAGAAGATTCATTTTCTGGCATGAATTCACTTGGGTAAAGCGCAGGAAATACATTTCCTCACTGTTTAGACATGCAGGGACAAATCAGAAAATTTAAGCTGTCATGTGAGCATGCCTCAGCACCAAGCTCAGGATTTCCTACCTGCTGGTTTACCATGGCAATGAAGAGCACTGTCTCTGGAAATGGTTAGTCCACAGAGAGAGAATACCCTGCCATTCAGCCAAGAAACAGCTGGTGGGACACACAGCTTTTAAAAGAGATGCAAAAAGCTCCTCACATACATCTCACCTATCTCCTCCATAAGCAATTCTGCTTGCTGTTGCCTGTTGCAGTTGGCCAGCAATCTTCTACTTCCCTTTTAATCTAGCTTCTAACAGGATGTGTTGAATTTTAATTAATGTGAGCCAAACAGAAACATTTTCCATGAAATACACATTTTATTGCTTAACATTTTAATACTCTGAGTAACTTCGAAATGTGCCAGGAATAGCAAAGCTTACTTATTTAGCATTCGTGCTGTTAGACAAAATACAGGTATATAGATATGTATCTTACAGACAACCAAACTAAATGAAGATATGTGTCTTTAAATAAGAATATTCTCTTTGTTTTCATCTATACTAAGTTCCTAACTATGTTAATCTGCTTTTATGGAGGTCTGAGTACTGTTCATTATTTTGTAGAAATACATCCAGCACTTGAATTGAGTTTAAAAAAAAGGTGGGGTGTGGGTCTGTCTGCAGCTGGAAGCAGCAGGTAGTGTCTTAAAGGTGAGATATTGCCCATCAGATAACTTGTGGTACATTACCTCTCCTGGAGGACAAGTGCATTGTGCATCTGAAGGGAGCAAGATGTGCTGTTGCTCCTGGGCAAGATAGAAATTCCTAATTTTGCCAATTTCAGAAACCAGGATCTCTGCTGGAAGGAATGCTTTACCCCTACACCCATTCACTACTTCTACCATGGTGCAGGGAAAAATGATAGAGGAGCTGCTACAGGAGCTCTATATCACCAGGAGATCCTCCTAAAGCTCTGCAATTCTGTAATGGGGATACCCCACTTCTTTCAAGTGGAAGACCATAGCTCAGTCCCTTAAAACAGTCTTACTATTTAAGCACTGGTATCTTTCCCCCTCCTTTTACTTGCCCTTAGTCCTTTAACATTTTCTTTTTTAAGTCATTCTGTATTGACTATGGCAAAAACCCATAGGCTTTTGCTAAGTGTGCAAAAAAATTGTAAAAACAGTTGTTTGTCTCTGTGAAAGACTGGACTGTCCTTCTGTCAAGTGTTCTGCCTGTTTCCTGAGGGGCTCCTGGTTTCTCATGGCCAGCTGCAAAGTCCGTCAAAAATCAACAGATGCCACCCACAGGTGACAGTTTCTTTCAAGGTCTCCGCATTTAGATTAATACTCCTGCCCAAGTTTCCGTTCAGGAGTTGCTTATGGATTGCCTCCTCTTTGACATTTCTGTTTCCTATGTTTAGAATGCCATCAGCTACTCACTAGAGGAAGGGTGCCTCCTCCATGTTACACTGGAATACCTCTAGAAGATCAGACTGGTGAGCATAAAAGCCTACACATACCTGACAAAATATGCAGCAGAACAGTGGCTGTGTTGTTCATTCAGACCAATATGCCAAAACATGTTTTTGACATCACAGTGAATACTGTTGCCCTGAAAAAAATTTGTAACATGTCCCAGGCTTTCAGCATTTTGTTCAATGATTCTGGAATCAGTTTACTCAAAGATTTTCTGACCACTAGTAAATCGTTTATCCACTCCGCATTACTTTCTGTGGGTGCATGGTCTCTGCTTTGCCACATTGCCTTTTTCAGCAGTTTTACTAGACTAACAGAACTCTGTTTTGGTGGAGTCTAGGGTGATTTGTGGCGTTTTCTGCTAACTTAAGTTTAACATCTAAGTGTTCGTCTTCTTCAAATACGTTACAGTCAGCTAGCATGCTAGGGAGCAATCACAGTGACTTTCCTGTTTCTTTCAGGTACTGCTTTGAATATTGCCTTCCAAGTGAAACCAGAGCTTGTACAGACCTGTGGCCAAGGATGTGTAGAATACTTGTAAAACAACGATAGTAAACTTTAAGTGATGACATCTCTTATTTCAGGGGTTCCTTGTTGACTGACTGCATTTATCCACCGGTCTCATAATGATTTCATTGCACATCTGCAGTGCTTGGTTGCATCTTTCCAGTCTAATTTTGCTCCTTATCAGTGCTGCACTGCAGCTGGCTCCACAATCCAGCTGGTATCAAATTAGTCATTGATCTAATAGCATAGTTGCAAATATAGCAATTGAATGCCTGGCAGCCTTCTGCATTGCCAGAACACTGAGAATCTTTAGATCTGCTTAAGTCACGTTACAGATATCTCCTTCTTCATTAAAACCTTAAATTCTCAATGGTTGCAGACACTATATTTTAATTTCAAAGGTAACTGCAATATTCAATCTGTCTGCCTGGCTCTTTTTCTCAAGAACATTTTTCCTTCTACTTTTCATGTTGCCTGTTACACTACATATGTTGCACTAAAATGCCTACATTTTCAGCCAGTCTGCATCTGCCCTGCTTCATGGGTTCTTTTGACTTACATCTATGTGTGTGTTCTGCTGTTTCTGTTTTGCCACTTCTCTGGATAGTTTGGAGGCATATATTACTCTAATGTCTTCCCTGTGAATAGGAAATGTGTATTTCACAAGTCATCCTGGGGAAGAGATACAATTAAGAAACGTTTTACGTCTCCAGTTACACGTGGGTGCTCTAGTTCCTGGCACCATACCATATTCCCTTTTCTATTTCTGGTATTAGTTAAGAAAACCTTTTTACAGCTTTAAATTTACTTAGAATAATTTGTATCAGTCTGATCAATTCTTTTTAGAGACTAAAACATTGCTTCTATTGCCTCAAAGCAAAGCCTTTTTTTTCTGGAGTTGCAGTTTTCCTGGTGCTCAGAGCCACTGCTATCTATGTCCTATGAGTTTTAGGTGGTTTTCACCCTGGTAATTGCAGGTAATTCCTTTCTCTCTAATGTGACTATTGCCTCACATCTTATATGCTACATCTGGGGAAATAAGATGGAAGAATTTAATATTCCTAGTCTTAAAGTGGCTCTTTATTCACTCCCTTGATTGATTCTTGAACTTTGGCCGGCCCAGGGAGCCCAGTCCGATAGTCTTCATCTGCAGTGAAACCTGTTCCCTTGTGTCCAATCCTCTGGGCTCCGTGAGTCAGTTACCAATCTACCGTGTGTATTCATGAGTTGATGAGGAACTGCTCTTTGGCCATATTTACAAAAAAATCATCCTGTATGTTTATGAAAACTGAAACAAATATGTATCTTCACACCCATTCTAATTTTTAGTAGGCATCTTGTGAATTTTATGCTGTACTTAGCAAGGAAACTAATTGTACAAAGAGACTATAAGGCTCATACAGCACAATGGCCATAGCATTTAACCTGTGAGAAAGAGGACTGGGCAGAAAGGTCCCTAGCTCAGCACACAGAGGCAAAAGTGGAAAAGAGGGGTGATTTTCATCACCTGCTTTGTTCTCCCTCTATTTATTTATTTATTTATT
>VYXH01004877.1:0-34471 GCA_013397275.1 Burhinus bistriatus
GGATCCTTTACTTCTTGTGGGTCATCACTAAAGATATTTTATCCATTTTCTGTGCTACCTGTTAACTCTGGAAGGTTTTTTGGGAAAAATTAATCCCTCATTTTACTTAGGTACATTGTCAAGAATAATGTAGCAAGGTTGTAGACTGAGGCCTTGATACAATGGTGTACTCCATAATACTAACGATAATGTGAATATTTTGTAGGCTTCTTTTGACATGCTACTTTTGCTAAGGTTTAAAAGTCAGTTTATCAGTCAGATCAGCTGTGGTTCAAAGATCCTCACCCTAAATTCCCACTGGCTAGCAGGAAGATAACTGTGGCCAAGAAGAAAAAAAGAAGAAACAGGAAACTCTTAGCTTGTATCTTTTAAAAAACCCCAGGAAGTATACTTTTTTCCCCAAAGAAGAGTCACAATTAATTTTTATTCAGTTAAAAAACCAGACATGTAAAAATATGCATTCCCATTTCCTAACCCCCCCCCCCCAAACAGTGATTTTCACATAAAGGCAAAGGAATTCTGCATAACAGTCTATGCACTAGTCTCCCAGGTTCTATATATAAAATTTCTGGAATGAAGCATATAGTAAAGCATACTGGGTGAAGTTTTCCATCTTGTGTAGTTGAATTGACTTCCATACAAGCATTCAGGAAGTCTGCAAGTCAAGTTCTGTTGATTTAAACACTGGACATCTTTGAAAACTTCGAACATAATTCACAGAAGATGAGCAGTAAGGAATGAAACATGAGAGAGAAAGAAATGAGCAGCTTTATGATGCTTAAAAAAAGTGTCTCCTAATCACCGTCTTCAGATGTAGACAAGTCAGCCCAGAGGATCAATGATTTTCATACAGAATTTTCTGTCTGCCAATGCCTATAATTCCCCAGATGTGCTTAAATTTGGAAATAGGGATCTAGTAATTGCTCATGCTTTGAATAAAGATATTACTGAGTAATAAAATCTTTATAAACATCACTTAATCACCCATGAAATAGACCAATGACATAATGTTATAATTTACATTTTAAATTAAAAAAATTTGACAAAAATGTAGTTTTTTATTTAGCATATGTTTAGCTTGGGTGGGCAGGTGGGGTCCAATCTTGTTAAAACAAAAATACTATACCTTTGGGTTTATTCAATAGCAAGAAAAGTAGAGCAGAGCATGAAAGGACTGATTGATGAAAGTAGTTGACATGAGCTCATGCGGTATAACTACTCATATCTTGGCGATGTGCCCCTCTGCAAAGGGATGTTTAAAGGTATTATACGAGTGAGGTTATAAATTGAGAGTGAGCGGTGCATTGGCTTTGCATTAGCTACCCGCACATGGGTGAATGCTTAACAGGTACATGTGGGCTAGTTGCCCCTTAGTTCCATGTTACATTTAGCGACTGGATGTAGCAATTTCCTTCTCAGTGTCTCAGTCACTCTCTAGAGGTGCTCCTCTTGCTTCCCTTCCTCTTCCCGTTGTCTAAACACAAGAGGTTCTTGCCTCTAACTTTTGTGCTTCCCATACCTAAAGTTAAATGGAGTTAATACAAGGTGACAGTGACTGAAATTCCACTTCTGAATTTAAAAAAAAAAGAAATCACTTGCAATAATATTCTGCTTTTAGTTTAGATTGAACTGTTTAACCATATAATGTTAAAGCCAGTTTCTTATCACTTGTGAGCCAAATTCCTGTTTCATTTAAATTGATGCAAAGCTGGAGAGGAAAAAATATGAATGACATGAGTAGGTATTTTTCAGCAAAATGGAAAAATCACCTTTTTTTTCAGAAACCTTCTGTCATTATAATTAGGCAGAAGAAGAGGTAGCCATCTGGCAAACAAGTAACACTTTACCAAAACTTCTCTCCAGCCTGTCAGTTTCCCTATTTCCCAACAGACAAAAGCTAAAACGGCTCTGTCTCTTTTTTTTTTTTTTTTTTTTTTTAATTTAGAAAAAAGAAAAGTGAACAATAAGGGAAAGATTTGTTTCCCCAAATTTCAGATCACCTGAAATAGTGACTGAAGACAGAGGCAAGTTAAAGTGCCCTTCATGTTTTCAGAATTTTGACTCTAAAAGAAAGGACACATAACCTTCAGTTAAAGGGGGAATTTCCCAGCGTCAAAAGATGCATTAAGGAATTTGCAAGACCTGTTTAAGAACTTAAATTTCCCACGTGTAGGGAGTTTTTAGTATGAAAACCAAGTGCTTTAGCATGGAAGAGGTGGATCTATCCATCCATACACAATATGGATAGATATCTAACATTTCCTTTGGAAGAATACCTTAAAACATTTCATTCCAGAAAAAATTTAACTGAATTTTTCAAAAATATCTTGCTGGAGCTACATAAACTTTCCAGCTGCAAGCCTCTGACAGAATACGGTAGCTTGGGGAATCTTCACAACTTCAGCCTGCAAAGTTGTGGCAAAAGCAAAGATGTGACCATGGAAAATTTGGGACCCCATCTATAATCCTTCAAAAGATTTTCAAATGTCCCTTCATAGTCCAGTGAAACTGATATATTCCTATTCCAATACACATTTTCTGACAGGAATATCTTCTTTTGGAAATGTAAGTAAAATTTAGAGGAAGTCAAGTACAATTCAGTCATCTCCTTCACAGTCAGAAAGACATCATCCCAGATTTTAATATTCTTAAAATAGGTACAATTTTACATATAAATTCTCTCCACATCTTTGTCTTCTTCTCTTGTTTTCTACATAGGAAAAAAGTGCATGACATAAACAGATTCCCCATTATCAATTTAGCATAAGTAAGAAAAAAATTATCTTTTATGACCTATCATACTCTAGCAGTTACAATGGCTGCATTTTTATGTTAGAATTCACAGTCTTAAGCAGCAGGAGTTTATTGTGAAATACTGGCACAATCTTGACACTTTCTTTTAAATACGTAATGCTAAATTCAGTTAAGCCTTTGCATGACAGTAGCATCTGGAGAGTTTTTCTATTTGTAAAGTAGCTAGGATGACTAGTTTTCCACTTCTGGAAAATGTTACTTTCAAGGAGGTAAAGGATTTACAATTAGGGAAAAAAAACCCCAAGAATTACAGTATTATGAGCATGACATTTCTGTCTGAGAGTTCTAATTGCCAGACGCAGAAATTTTGGCTCACACACCACATCAAAACAAATGAGAAAATATCATTAAATGTAAGTTTGAAACACTCATTTTCCTCTATAATGTTCTACCAATTTCTACCAATCTGACAATATTAGGGTGTCACGGATTGTAAGCAGTACTTGCCAGAGTAGGAACAGGTGGCCTTAAATTCAACAGAAAACCAACAACTCAGCTGCCTAACTAAATCTGCATTTAAAAAATGCTAAGGGAAAGAAGAAATAATTAAAAGGAAAATGTAATAAAAAATCTGTCTGCCAAATGTTTGGTGTCTGGCCCTGGACCCAGACCCACTAGGGCATGCCCTCTGCAGGCTGGGACACCCAGCAGTAAGGTCCTTATCTGCTCTCTGGAATGTTTCTGGATTTTATCCAACAATTTTTTAATACTCAATTTGTAAATAATCCAGAAAATCTGAAGCTAGCCATTTCTGAAGAATATATTTTTTTCATTAAAACATAAAGTGGCTAGCTCTAGGCAAATGCGAAGATGAATATCTGAATGTAAATCAATGCTCTGTGCTGCAGCAGCATGGGATACGGAAAAACAGGCAATTTCAGTGCTGTTGAATAAAAACCCACAGTAGCCATTTAGGAATAAGAAAACAAAATAAACAAAATAGTAGAAGTAAACGCTGAAGTTGCTTTTGAGGCATAGGATTTGAAAAAATAATAATAACGTGATGAGGAATGTAATAGTGTAAATTTCTCCACTGCCCTGCAAAAAACAGGTCCACCTGTTACTGCAGACATCCTCTGCCAGAACAATGCAGAAGTCTTCATAGAAATAAAATCCTAAAATAAATCCTCTCTCCCTCTCTCCAAAGTGGGAAGGGTTGTCTTGCTCTCTGAGGCCTTGGTTCAGTTACTCGGGTTGTTATGCATATGAAACTGACAGGTAAGACACAGGAGCTAAGAAAACCTCTCACCTTCTTGAAGGAGAGGATGGAGGCCACCTCAGATACTGAGGATATCTCAGATGGCATTCTGTACCACTGCTTACTCAACTAAGCCGAGTCTTTACAGAGGAAAGCAAATCCAAATGAAGAACCTTGGGTATCTATATGGAAGTAGCTGCGTATCTGCTGTGTAACTCAGGATTATGGTCTGTGGACATCTATTCAATAGAGTCAGCAGTACCTAGAGAGGTACTCAGCTGATCAGCCAGTGGCCTTCTGCTTCCAGGTGCCCTGACTTCCCTAGGATCTAAGGACTCCACTTGCTCGATCCACTTTGATCTCCAGCAGTCATCTGTCTCTTGTGGAAGTGCTTACTTGTAAACACCTGAAGATGACATCACTTGATCTTGTACGGAATCTACCCTTATTTTCAGACCCTACTGGATTCCTTTATTCTTGTCTTTCATGCATACTTCAAAGACTTGTTTGTAGCCCTCTAGCTAGTGAGATCCTTGGCGATGGACTGCTGTTCTCTACATTTACCAAGACAGAATGAGGACAATGGTGCCAGTTTTCAAGGAGAAAGGATTTGACTGTGCATTGGAACAACTCTTCTTACACATAAAAGGCCCTGCTGCTCATATGTTTTAGACAGTGGATTAGCTGATGAGACTGCCTGTGATAGCAAAAGTCTGGTTGTCAATACCTGGCTAGTTTTATGGCCTAAAAGCAATAAATGCTTACACTAATTCCACAATGTTTTCCCAGAATACAGCCAAGTACAATTTACAAATGTAGTCTTGAACTTTATTATTTACTAATAAAACCTGGTAAAACTGTTTACCTTCTCTTCCTGGATAATGAATTTCAAAAGCTGAAATGCCCTGAAAAATTCGAATTAGAAGTTGGACATTAATTATAAACATGAGATCAGGACTGACCTGGGTAATTTGAGTCACTTGCTTACAGATCAGTTAATAATTTTCACTTTTCATTGAAAACAACCATCTTGTGGCTGCACAGGCAGGTTCAGCAATTCTGCTGTCATGAGTACAATTATAAAATAAACACGAGGGACTAAATGAGAGAGTGAGAGAACAAATTTGCCAGCTGGAAGCCTTAGCAAAATGATATTCCATGACCTCAGGAACAATTCAGTACAATTGAACCTTGTCTATCCTTGGCAATATATTCACAATAAATGTAATTGACTGTTCCTCTCTGAACTTTGAGACTATATGGGACTGATCTTGTCTATGAAGATTAGATGTTCAGTAATGTCTTTGCTTATGTGAGGTCTTTATTACCCTGTGGCTAGTGTGTAGGCTGCGGTATGATTTAGAAATATTTTACATATTTTGTTATCAAGAATTTAGCTGGTATGGTTATTGTGGTGACATTCTTTCCCTCTACCCACTCTCTCTTTTTTCTCCTTGTTCTTCAATATGACTTTTTTATGCACATACCTTTCAACGTGCATGGTTCTTTCATGCATTTTTAAATCTTGGAGTTTTTAAAAATTCATATATTCTGATGTTAATTGGATGTTCTTTGCTTTCGATGACTTTACAAAGTACAGTCCAGTCCCCCTGGAAAAAGGTTCTTTTTCAAGATTTCTTTGGATTAAGGCATTTTCAAAGCAGAAACTAGGTGATAGACTAAAGTAATAATAAAATAAAAGCTTTCCTCATATAACATATAGCAATGGTTATGCATAAATAGGGAAATATTTCTGGAGACGCACACTACCTGCATTTGGGAGGAGGAAGGGTAGATCAGTGTGAACCAGCACATAGCCCGTGGCTAGCCCATCTGTGGCTGGAGCAGTTCTGGCTCTGTTTTGTCTGGAGGGAGTCCAGTTCAGGTGCTCCAAGAACACTCTGTCTTATCAACCAGAATATATTATTAAGTGGGTACCATGAGGAGATTATCTTCAAAAGTGCAATCATAAGGCAGATGCGTTTGGGGTGTCCATGTACTTCCAGTTATCATTTGTTTTTCCCATGGTTCAGGGTGCCACAATCCATGTGCTGCAGTGCATCTGGCTATAGTATGCAACACAGCATGGCACTGACAACCAAGAAGGTGTGCTTTTAAAATAGAGAATACACAAGCTGTATGGAAGCATCCATGTCGGTAAGGGAGCAAGTAAACACAAAGAGCTACCATAGCAGAGCTATCCTAGAAAGTTTCTTTTCATAAGGGCCCGTCAACAAAATGTAGTTGATGTAAACACACTGGAAAGAAAATGTTAATGTAGAGTACCAAAACGGTCAAACTTGGATGTGTTGACAGGACGAGGGGCAACAGGCACAAATTAAAACAGAGGAAGTTCCATTCAAACATAAGAAAAAACTTCTTTACAGTGAGGGTGACAGAGCACTGGAACAGGCTGTCCAGGGAGGTGGTGGAGTCCCCTTCTCTGGAGATTTTCAAGACCCGCCTGGATGCAGTCCTGAGTAATGTGCTCTAGGCATTCCTGCGTCAGCAGGGGAGCGGGACTAGATGATCTCTAGAGGTCCCTTCCAACTCCGAAAATTCCGTGATTCCATGATTCCATTTAAAAAGTCCAATTTTTCAGCACTGCTGATCAGTCCCAAATTCCTTAATACTGTTTGCAATTCCATATGTTTCAAAAATTTTGCTTTTTGCATACAAATCTAAAAATAACAACTGTTCCCTAATACATGTTCATCACATTGAGAGATATACATATATATATGTATGTGTGTATATAAACCCAATATTTTTTAGAAAAAGAGACAGTCTACATCTAGCCTCCAGCCTTTGTAGTATAAATATATGTAAAACTCCATTTATGTATTACTGAGGGATTTCAATTAAAGTCCTATGAAACTTTACATTTAGATACAATTTTCATTTATGGTGTAACTCAAAGGCTTAGCAGTATTTAAAAGAGATCCATGAGGATTAGCAATAAGATATGTTACAATAATTTTTGCATGATACATTAAAGATGAGCATTTGATTATTTAGATAAACCAACAAACTCAGTATCTGTACTTGCTTCCATACTCAGGAACTTCCTCCATCCCATAAGAAGTGAAACAAATCTTATTGCATTTCATTTTGGTACAAATCCCACTGCTTTTATTTTGACTTTCTAAATTATAAGATGAATTTTAATACAGTAATTTGCTATCCAAGGAAGAAAGTACAGGAAGGGACTCAAATATGCCTCCCATGAAGCAAAATGGCATAGAAACCACAGTCTCACTTAGGCTGAGTTCAAACCATCAACTGTATGGACTTCACTGAGTGTCCCAAGCAGGCATCACACAGACCCATGGAATTTTATTTAATTGATGAGAAGACAGAGTTCACCTCTAGAGACCAATTTAGATGGTGTGTGGGCTGCAAGTGCAAAGCAAAGGGGTTTGTGACTGATGGGCCTGAGGAAGTGAACTGCTCCTGCATCTGCACCAGCTGCAACTTTCCCAGGGCTGATGCTTTCCAGCTTAAGTAAATTGCATTGCTGTAACCAAAATGGGACATACTGAAGGAATGACTTATCTTTGCTGGCTTTGAATCAGAGAATACAGGATGCAATCCTGAAGCCAGTGGGAGATAGTAGCAAGCATTTCTTGCAAACCCTGAAATATAAGAACGTTATTACAGTCATAAATCATCTACAATATTTCTCAGCGCTTTGTCAGCTAAATATCTACAAAGTAGGTCACACAAAACGAAAGAAAACTTAGAAGCATCAGCTATATAGCTAGTATCCTATTGATTTGCTTCTAAAACTTTTTCCCAAGAATTTATTGAATTTGAGATGTTTATATCCATCTTTTGTTGTATTAAATATAAGAATTGCCCAGAACTTTTGACTTCCATCTTTCTCATGTTAAAATTGCTTTATTTCCCTGTCATGGTTTGGGGTCTAGCTAAAAAGTAAAGTTACTGAACAAAATTGGTCCTCTTTTACCTCAAACCAGGACATTCCCCAAAGTTATTTTCAACTTCAACTGAATATAAAGTAATAATGCTAGTATGAATTACGGCCTTCATTTTAGAGCTAGAGATATCCATAGAGTATGCTTGGTTTGTAGAGCTTTTCTATTTTCTGATGCCCTACTATTAATAGAAATGTTAGTATGCGGCCTCCTTTCAGCTGCCTAAATGGAGGAATTAGGACACACAGACCACCTGGCCCCAAACTGTTGCTGCAGAACACTACTGGTGTCCCGTAGGGCCTGTCTCCTGGTCAGCAGTGACACCTCATTCAGCTACCTTAAGACATCTACCTTAGCCAGCAATGTGCATTTGTGTCCAAGAAGGCCAATGGTCTCCTGGGGTGCATTAAAAAGACTATGGACAGCAGGTCCAGGGAGGTCATTCTCCCCCTCTACTCTGCCCTGGCAAGGCTGCATCTGGAGCACTGTGTCCACTTCTGGGTTCCCCGGTTCAAGAAGGACAGGGAACTTCTGGAGAGAGTCCGGTGGAGGGCTACAAAGATGATCAAGGGAATGGAGCACCTGTCTTATGAGGAAAGGCTGAGAGATCTGGGTCTGTTTAGCCTGGAGAAGAGAAGACTGAGCGGGGATCTCATCAATGCTTATAAATATCTAAAGGGCGGGTGTGAAGAGGATGGGGCCAAACTCTTTTCAGTGGTGCCCAGTGACGGGACAAGAGGTAACGGACATAAACTAGAACAAGGGAAATTCCATCCCAACATGAGGAAAAACTTCTTTCCTTTGAGGGTGGCAGAGCACTGGAACAGGCTGCCCAGAGAGGTGGTGGAGTCTCGTTCTCTGGAGATAGTCAAAACCCGCCTGGATGCATTCCTGTCCAAGCTGCTCTAGGTGAACCTGCTTTGGCAGGGGGGTTGGACTATGTGATCTTCAAAGGTCCCTTCCTGCCCCTGCCATTCTGTGATTCTGTGATTCTATCTCAAATAGCACTAGGAGCCTTTGTTTAGGCAACTGAATTGAGTCTTCTCTGATACAGTTATAGTGTGTCAGGGAGAGAAAATAAATGTTTGTCATTCTAGGAATCTTTTTTGATTGGTCTTAAAATATCTCCTGAGAATTAGTCGTTTTTACTGAGGGTTAGTTTTTCTATGGTGATGTGTCTTCTTGTAAGGCCAAGCAACCTTTGAGAACTGCAGCCTTGGTAAGGGTCCATTTTCTACACTACTTAACAGCAGGACGAAAATTGCTTCATTTTTATTAGAGGAGTAATAATAACCTGATTTGCAAGGCACTCAGGACTAGGACAGTCTTTATGTGACATTTTTCAGAAATTGTCTTAAACTTACCAACATATGATTATTTTAAAAATGGCAAACCATGAGATGCACATTGCCCCAGGTAATCTGCATGCAGTTTTACATACCATAACTATCGAAGCATATCAATATCGGGACTGACTCCGGTTGTTTTCACATCCTTTAGAAGAACGTAAAGACTTTAAGCAAATCTGTTTTTCATGTTAGGCCAGATCCCAGGTTTAAGCTGTCTTTTTACATTAGTGTAACTCCAGTGATGTCAGTGGAGCTGCCCCAGCTCCGGCATCATGCTGAATCAGTTCCCCCAGGTGAGGTTCTTGGTGATTGTCTCTACATTCCAGGTTCTTTCCTACTACTTCATCGCATTGTTTGTAAATAATTTGTTTTTATTTTAGGGCTTTTAACATTCATGGATTTTTATAAATCTTACAAAGCCCTTCAAAACTGGAAAGATTTCCAGAAAGCTTAGACTTGCTGCTTAGTCAGTGTCAGTCCATTGCTTGTGTTGAATTTAACATGGCAAGTGACATGCTGGTTCGCTATTTACTCCAGTACAGCTTTATGTTGGAATGAAGTCAGTACATGAAAAATTTGGAGATAATACTATAGTATAATATAATAATCATGATGGTTATATAATGTAATTAAAAATACATGTGAATTTTTCTAGTGGCACTTTAACTTATTCTTGTTATAGTCTTTCTGCATTTTTGGTAAAGGTACAAGTTGGTTCTTCTAAATTTATTCATATAACACTGTAAATCTGTACTTGAGCGTCCAAAAGTTATTTGGCCCTTATGTCAGTTAAACATCTCGGTCCTAATGATGAGGTTATTCTCAAGACACTTCAATTCTCCCAGCTATGTCAGCCAACAGACACGTAGATCAGCCAGAAAGCTGTTTAAGGATGTACACAGAAAAAGCAACAACAAGACAAAAATAAACACAAAGAACATCATAGGCCATATGCCTTCCAGTTAAAGGAAGATTCCCCTATGGGAAAAAAGGGGGTTTAAGTATAAAAATAATTATACTGTCCCTTTTGAGACCACTTTCATACCAACAAATGTAACAAAGAAATGTTGTGACATTGGATTAAAAAGCTTTTGTCACCAAAGTAGTGGTTGTCTCAACCAGTTCAAGCAATTATCCCAGTTTATCCAGTGGCTCCGTGGCAAGAAAGAGATTGTTTTAAATGCTTGTACTTATACGAGCCTGCCTACAACTCTCGTGGTTCAGTGCTGAGAGAGATTTAAAGGAAATGAAAACCAAAAGAGGCCTTCTTCTGTATGTTGGTTATTGTCTTGCCAAATCAGCCGTCTGTGTACAGAGCCAGTCTCTGTATCACTTGTGGCCTTTCCTTGGCTTCTGCTCAGAGAGCTTAGGAACTGTTTGTTGTTTAATAAAGCCCTCAGAGATTATTCTTGGAGCAAGTTATTTCTGTAAACCAGAATACATTGACTGAAAATTCTTTTACAAAGCCTTGAAATAGGAGCAATTGGATGCACTCTTCCCCTACTAAATATTCACTGGGAAACAGCAATCCAAATTTGAGGTCTACACCCCCAAATTTTTGTTTGTCATTCAGCACTTTACCATGCTCAGGGACATTGTCTCATTTCTATGCAAAGACTTCTCAAGTGAAACGATGCTGTCATCACAATACAAAGGTTACTCACTCTCTTGCAGAATTAGGCCAGTGACAGGGAGCAAATTTCTGTGTCAAAAATAGTAGCACTGGCAACTTAAGAAGAATTCATGTTTGAGACACTGCACAAACATACATATAAACATGCATGTTTACAATTAATATATATTTGTCTGGGCATCTTGCATTAGAAATTTTTCCTTTTTGCCTGTGTAAGGTAAAAATGTAAAGGAAATAACTTCAAAAAAACCACACAAAAGCCTCTTATTTGTTTGTTTCTTTGGTGAAAAAAACCCCAAATCCTGAAGTATATTGTATAGAATGGAAAATAATTTGTTAGAGCTGAAAATAAATGTGTTTGGAGATTTAATTTTGGAATGCAATTTTTAAATAACTGTCATTTTCAAAATGCAGATGAAAAACTGAAATATTTTCCCAAATATCAGTGTGAAGTTTTCTGAACTTTCTCCTTCTTTAGCTGAATTTAAGAATCATTTGCATCTTTCCTATCGCATCTTTATGACAAGTAAGTTGACACTGAAGAAAAAATAAATGCCAGCATTACTAATCTGTGTCCACTAAAGCAATAGCAGAGTTCTATGGCTTTCTGTCCTGCTCTCAAAGAATACATCCAGGCAATCTATTAAGATTACATTAATATTTATATCAACAAATTAATTATTGAATTCTTACTAACGCTTGGCACTTTAGTGAACCGATAGCTAGAGAAAGAGCCATATCTCCATATCTGCAACAGGACATAGCTGCAGAGCTGCTTCTGAGTGAATTAGCTGGGGTATTGAAAGTAACATAGCTACATTAATTACTCAGCTATGCCCGCCTCTGAGTGTCTGTGGTACTACTTTGTGCATATAGACACACTCTAGTACCCAAAATAGAGATTTTTCAAAAGCCTGGTCAACTGTTTCTCATTGTGAAGATGTCAGCAGGATGCCTACGAGTCAAGCGTTGCAGTCCTGAGCCTTTCACTTTGTGGATTCATCCCTTTAAGTTGTCATGATAAGTTATCATAAAGTTATGGTAAGTTGCCATAATGAGACCAGGGTGAGTGATGGGGGGGCTACCCCAATGGCTAAAATGACCAGAGTTGATGTAAGGTATCAGGCCATTGAATGAAGGACAGTTTTTGTGTTCTTGGTCTTTTTCTCTTGCAAAACAATGGGATACACATAGAATAAAACATGACTTAGCCAAAGCATTGGTAACAGAATAAAAATTTTTAAATCAGTTAAAATTGTCAATCAAAACAGACTTCAACAGATCAGCTTTATCTGAATGCACAGACTAGGAAACACAGTATTAATTAGTTATAATTTTGTATTTTTTTGGTAATTTTAGCAGAAATGAGATACAAGTAAAAATCAATATTAAGTATTTTTTTTTTTATTGGAGTTCAAAAACATTTATTCAGTGATTCTGCGGTCCATTGATCTTTAACTGAGTAATGTTCCAGCAAGTGAGTTTAAACAATCAAATTTCACAATTCCAAAAGTAAATCCTCTAAGTATGGCTAAATGAAGTTCGATTTTCACATCTTATTTTTATTCGCAGACACATCTGATCATTGTCAAATACCTCCAAAACACACTTTGGTCACAGCCTTCTCTTGTGAATATAAAACCAAGACATACTGCAGTGTCTGACAGGACTTTTTGAGGGTGTTTGAGTCTCAGTCTCATTTATAATGCTTAAAAATTATATTAAGTGACTTTATAATTCTGCAGTTTTTGCTGATCCATTCTATTTCATTTTCAAAAACATACTGTATAAAATATTAACTTTATTATTTTGACCCAGCCTGAATTTGTCCTGAGTCCTGGAAAATGTTCAGCTGAAGCTACCAGGACACCACAGAACACTCTGGAAAAAGAAAACTTATTTCCCCATAAATGTCAGCAAAGGCATTTTGGAATAACAAAACAAACATGATTTAAGTATTCTGAGGTCTTATTTGTTCATATCGCTCAAAATATTCCTCTGTTGCTCTGTCTATTTGTGAAGAACTATCATGAAAATATACTGAAAACACTGGGAAAATAGGCATAAATGTCTTCAGAGGCCATGCAACAGATGGAGTGATGCTGGATCAAAGGAATATGAACACTTACCCTCAATTTCTCACCAGCTGAAACTCTTTCAGTTTCAAGGGGACTTATGTCTTTTGGGTAGAGTGTTGACTGCATTGCCTTCTTGCCCTTACTGTTCAGGGACCCACAGGATGGGTCCTAGTCCATTTTATTTACTAGTGTAGACATAGCTATAAAATCTAGGATTTGGTGTCAGGGTAGTGGAGACTGAATCTGGCAGGAGCTGGGAAACTAAGTGCTGTAGAGGAGCGAGGAACTTGAGTACCCAAGTATACTGTAGCTGAAAGCCCAACAGACCTGTGTTGCGTAGCAAAGAAAAGTGAAGCTGGTGAAATCACGGCTTGTGAGAGGAAAATTGAGGTGGGTTGAGAACTGGCTGAATGGCAGAGCTCAGAGGGTTGTGATCAGCGGTGCAGAGTCTAGCTGGAGGTCTGCGACAAGTGGTGTTCCCGAGGGGTCAGTACTGGATCCAGTCCTGTTCAACATATTGATCAATGTCTTGGGTGGAGGGACAGAGTGTACCCTCAGCCAGTTTGCTGATGACACAAAACTGGGAGGAGTGGCTGACACACCAGAAGGCTGTGCTGCCATATACCTGGACAGGCTAGAGAGTTGGGTGGAGAGGAACCTAATGAAATTCAACAAGGGCAAATGTAGGGTCCTGCACCTAGGGAGGAATAACCCCATGCACCAGTACAGGTTAGGCACAGACCTGCTGGAAAGCAGCTCTGCAGAGAGGGACCTGGGAGTCCCGGTGAACAACAAGTTGACCATGAGGCAGCAATGTGCCCTTGTGGCCAAGAAGGCCAATGGTCTCCTGGGGTGCATCAAAAAAAGCGTGGCCAGCAGGTCCAGGGAGATCATCCATCCCCCTCTACTCTGCCCTGGTGAGGCTGCATCTGGAGCACTGTGTCCACTTCTGGGCTCCCCAGTTCAAGAAAAACAGGTGACTTCTGGAGAGAGTCCAGTGGAGGGCTACAAAGATGATCAAGGGAATGGAGCACCTGTCTTATGAGTAAAGGCTGAGAGATCTGTGTCTGTTTAACCTGGAGAAGAGAAGACTGAGTGGGGATCTCATCAATGCTTATAAATATCTAAAGGGCGGGTGTCAAGAGGATGGGGCCAGACTCTTTTCAGTGGTGCCCAGCGACAGGATAAGGGGCAATGGGCACAAGCTGGAACACAGGAAATTCCATCCCAACATGAGGAAAAACTTCTTTCCTTTGAGGGTGGCAGAGCACTGGAACAGGCTGCCCAGAGAGGCTGCAGAGTCTCCTTCTCTGGAGATAGTCAAAACCCGCCTGGATGCATTCCTGTGCAACTCACTCTAGGTGAACCTGCTTTGGCAAGGGGATTGGACTAGATGATCTCCAAAGTTCCCTTCCAACCCCTATCATTCTGTGATTCTGTGAAAAGAAAGCTGGAGTAGTTGCAGAGTGAGGTACTCTCTTATTCCTTCCTCTCTTTTTCTCCTTGAATCTTGTGGTCCCTTTGGGGCAGACAGAGGTTATGAAAGTTGGAGAGGAACCTGTAATTTGATCTATGGGTTATTTGGCCAACATCCTCTTTCCATACCCAAGCCTGAATCACTGAGAAGCTTGATATGGCAACTGCAACTTGAAATCTGCCATCAAAAGCCATTCCTGAGCCCCCGTGTCTTCATCATTGCTACATATCATGTGCTATACATGGAGAAACTTTAACAAGAACACAGTAGTCCTGTTGATGGCAAACGCTGAATAAACACAATCCTCTGCCAATATAATCATTCCCAGTTTTATTACTCATGGGCCCCACCTCCTTTCAGCACCAGCAGTTCCTCTTGCCTCACTGGCACAAGCAAGCTCCTTGTGCCATCTCAAACTCATTTTCCCACAGACCTCTTAGGTGGGACTCCCAGAAGAATTAAAACCAACGCCTTGTTCACATAGATGGCAACATAAATCCTGAATTAGACCATACCTCTGCAGCTTCAGTGTAGTATAAATATATTCTAATGATTTACCATGTATTTGCTTTTCTATTTCACATAAATAAAACAGAACATTTGTGAAGTTATCTGTCAATGTTAATATAAAATCCAGATGTCTGTTTTGTCAGCCTACTGCCTTATGCTGGATGTTTGAATATTATAATTTGCTGCTGATTGGTGAGTTATTCAAAGGAAAAATATGTGTGTGCTGCATTGCAGCTGCTGCAGCTAGTGCCCCAGGTTCAAGATGCACACAGGTGAATGATTTCAAGTCTCAAGAATAAAAAATAACCAGCCATTTGCATTGGTATTTCACAGAACCGTGAACATATTAACTTAAAATATTCAAACAGGGGGTGATACATGAATATGCTACTGTTTTTGATTCTTTAAACAGCCACATAAGGATTTACTCTCATGTTGCACAAAGTACTGCTACACTGAGATAAAGAAGCGTAATCTTCCCAGCCCTTGCCTCTACTGCCAGTCATCTCCAGGCCTTGGAGCAACTCCTGTTGTTGTACATGTTTGCAACAGGGTTAAACTTTCATCAGGGTGGCATATAGTCTAAATTAGACCATTCTAAGCAAGAGCAAATTTGCCCTAAGCCTCCTATGCTGATACCAGGTTGTACATTTTGTGAGTAAATTATGTTACATTTTTCCTGTAATGGTCCAGTTCTGATGACTTCTCCTTAGAGAGGCTAATGTTGTTGATGTTTCAAATGACATTTTTCCTGTTGGGTAGAAATGAAAGCTATTTACCATGCAGTTTCCAAATGATTCATTCTCAAGAATGAAGAATTGCTCTCAAGGGTGCTGGCTGCACAGTAGCCACCAAGGCCAGTGTCAGTAAGTACAACTTCTCTACTGAATTGGAGGTGCCAACTATGGCAACTTAAAACTGACTTTGCATGGCAGTTGTGTAAGGTAGATGCTCTGCCATGCTCTGTTCTTACCACAAACACACGACCTTCACACAGAGCATGCTAAGCAAAAGCTGTGTGCTGTAATCAAATACTCCTCCATTCCTATTTGGAAGTGATGCTGGGGCAACTTGATCTTGATCTCAGAGAAAGTATTTATTCAGCAGTACACCATACGAGGAAAGTTATGCAATATCTTATATCTTAAGATACATTGTTAATGCTCTGCCAAATTCTGATCCTAGATATGTGTGGAAAAACTCATATTGCATCAACTGAATTAGTCAAAACTAATTGAGAGAAATGACAGTAGGCTTTAGCACATCAGTGTCAAATAGATTGGCACGTATATATGAAGAGAGGAATGAATTTGCAAATACAGGGCCAATTGAAGATTTCCCACTGATTTTTCTAGGCTTTATTTCATACCGTAAAATAATTTCAGGGTCAAATGACGTATACTTAGCAACGACTGCATAAGGCAGAATACATCCACTGTTCTAACAAGCTTTTTCCACATTAGTTAACAATTTTTTGCTTTTGTCACGTAAAAGGTTTTGCTGAAAGAACTTTGCCAAAGTGCTACATAGCTCCAAAGCTATATCCACTCCGGTTAAGCCAATATTGTTACCCTGGATCTAAGTCAATGCTAGAGAGTGCAGATCATATCTTAAAAAGACTACTCACATGGGTAAAGGAGCAGGATTTTTCTCTTTTCTTTAGAAATGGAATTAAAATGTTGCTTTTAAAAAGTAAGTAAATTTCTGTAAAAGTATTCTAGTAACTTTCTATAAAAGTATTCCAGAATCCTTCTGAAGTAACTTACAAGAACTGAATATAAATTTTATTTCTAATAAAATTAGAAATATTTTAAATATAATTTTCCCCTGGCTTTGCAAATTTGTATTTAAATTTCTGATTAACAGCATTTTAAAAGAACCTGGTCTATGACTGGATTTGTAAATTTTTTAGTGCATATACATGTGTGGAAGAAAGCTCATATTAGAGAAGCTTAGAGCTTACTTTAAGTCATTTAATCAGCTCATTGTTCAACAGTAGTCAGAAAAGCAAACTGAATATTGGAAAGGAACAGAAAAGAAAACAGGAATTGAAAACTTTCTGCCACTGTACTATGCTGTAGGACTCTTACATCTTGAATTCTGACTGCATTTATGTTTCCTCCATAGCAAAGTAAGTAAAATAGTAGAGGAAAGAGGAGGAGGAGGTCAGAAAATGGAGGCAAGAAGAATGATTAAATGTTTGGAACAGTTTCTATACAATGAAAGGAGAAGGAACGTCTACTACAAAGCACGAGAAAAAGGAAGGAACATATACTCCATTAAAATAATGAATGGTGTAGAGCAGGGAACGATTATTCCCTGTCTTTCACTTTCCTGCACAAGACGATGTTAAAATAAGAATATCTTTAGCCTGGAACTCTGGAAATATTAAAAGTTCAAATACTTTAAAATACATGATTGGACAAAATATTGGGAGAAAAATCTATAGTCATTAAATAAAAGACATTGCCTCTGTGAAGAAGTTCCTGAGCAATATTAATGGCAATCATCCCTACATTCTGGGCCCGCTTTTACCCTTTATCTTAGACTTCAACTGTTATATAGGGTTCTTCTACAGAAAAAGGGAATATAGGTGGGAATTTGGTTTGACCTGCTGCAAGGTTTCCTATGTTCTAATTTGGAAACTGCTGCCCAATTGAAGTTGTGGCCCATAAATATCAGTTGTCCAGAGGAGGGAGAAGGGCTGTAGTCTTCATAGGAAATGACACAAACTGCTAGACCACAAGTGTCAGTTTGATTTAAAAAGAAAAGTGAAAAGCGCAAAAGAAGGGCAAGAATAAAATAACACAGAAGGATTGATAAGACAGACTTAGGAATCTTTATTGAAAATGTGGTATTTTAAAAGGATAAAGCTTTATCATGTTATTCCTCATTTTTCAGTCTCTGCAACAGGATTAAATAGTACATGTGGGATTATTACATATTTGATTTTACTCATAATTCACCAAGCAATAATGCTGTGTCCCAAGTTTACAACGCTTGCTGATCTCAGGAAAGATTACTACTTGTAAGGACTGTCTGTGCAATGTTTTGGTCAATGTGGCTGAATGCCTCCTTCGGTGCTAAGAGCACACAAACCATGTGGAAGGTACCACCCATAGCTGCTTATAAATGTCTTTTAATAAACTTCATGGACCAGAGGTCTTTGATTCTGCTCTCAGTGCACAGAATAGGACAGCTGCCATCACTTCAGTGGAAATTCATGTGGTATTTAAATTGTTGTGGACTTCCAGCTCTTAGTTTCTTCTTTCCAGCAGAGGCTGTAAGTCTCTGTCCCTTGCTGGCATGATCTTCGGAGGTCTCTTTCAGGTCCAGTGGGACTGTGTGAAAAAGTGCTGTGCAGCGTCGGAGGCAATGTATGTGAGCGATACATCTGCTCAAAACCGAATGGCTACCAACATGTCAGGTTTGACCCTTTTTAATATCTCATTACCTGCACACCTCAACAAATACCTTTGAGATACATTTGCAAAAACAACAGTTACACAGTTTTTCCAGCTATAGTGATTCAAAGTACCACACAGGACAGTACAGTATGATTTTGAGACACTGAAGAACTAGTCCATTTACATTTTCTATGTATATTATTCCCTAAGTTTTCCAAGTATAGTTGAATCCTTTCAGATTCTAGCCTAAGAGTACTAGTGTCAACATGATAGCCTATTAATGAAAATTGTTCTTTCAATTTTGGTTAAAAAACGGTGGTTAGGGAACTTCTTTCTCATCCCTTCACTGGTTATAAACTCAGTGTAAATTCAGCCTTTTGACTCCAATTAGAGGTTTGAGATTTCTTGGGAACAGATGACATATTTATAACTCAATATGTTTGTCTCATCCATCTGTTCTCTGTTGGCAGGTTGTAAATTATTAGGACACATACTGCCTTGTCTATGTCTTTGTATGCGCAGAAGAGAACAGGGTGGGAAGGGTTTCCTGCTCTAATTGGTGTTCAGGTTCTTCCATTGTGTGAAAGCTATACAATAATAATCCATGGATGGCTTTTTGATCTTCTCTAAAAACGTTTACTTCTGTTGTCACTGAGGGTCACCTCATCAGTGGAGCGTTATACTAAAAAGAAACAAGCACTTCTGCAGACTGGAGCAATGTCAGACACTAAGTATCAGACTCTCTGAAAACCAGCAGGTTCCAAAACCAGACGGTTGTAAAAGTGAGGGAAAGTACAGAACCTGATTGGTTCTGAAACACATTTAGTGACAGTGACATCCTCCGTAAGTGTTTTAGTGGAGAAATAAATTGTTAAGGTTGTACAGGTAATTCCAATCACAAACTCAGATCCTACAGGAATAGCCATGAAGCCAAAAAAAGTATCTTTTTTTATCAAATCAAAATTTATTTCGGTGTAATGTATGTCACTTTAACTGCTGTAGTTAATGCGAACCCACTGCTGGAAGACATTTTCTTTGAGAATTCTCCATTTATCAGATTTCGTTTACTAACTATATCTATATGGTTGGCTTTGGTGGTGTGGACAGTCTGATGTTTAAAAGCAAACCTGAGGGAATAGCAAAGGTGTAGAATGATTGTGCTGTAAATGCTGCTCTAACTGCAAAGGCTGAGAATGCCAAAATAGCAAAACAGCTTTTATGGAAATGAAACAAAAAATTAAAGCATGCATTGCCCACCCTAGAAAAGATTATTAAGGAGTCAAGGGATGATATTGTTGACAAGGCATAAAGCCAAATAATATTTGTCCAAAGCTGATAAGGAAAGAGGGGTTAGAAATTGGAGAAGCTTAAGCAGATATTTTTATGATTTTGCTTAGTACAAGCAAGATCTCCAAGGACTGGGCCATGGTTAGCATAACCCCATTATTAAAAACGTGGTTTAGGGATTTGCTTAGAAATTATATATCAATGCATTTAGCCTCATATGGGACAAAAGTGTTTCATGAGATCAAATAAAGATATCCTTGGAAAAGTCGACAGCCTGAGAACAGCCACATGTTCTCAGGAAGTGGAGATCGTGCTTGAGCTGGTTGGAATTCCTGGCGGATATTATTACTGCAGAGGTGTGGTGTGATTTGCTAGAGTAGCAAACAAAACATACAGAATTTGCAGATCATACAAACATCTTAGGACTTTAAACTGGTGTGGATGAATGTTCTTCAAGCATGAGCAAAAATGGTTAATGAATTCAAAGGTGTTTCTTAAACTTTTTGGCTTAAGATTTTTAAGCCATTTCAGACTTAAATGTTGTGTTTAGGATTCCTGTGATGTCGTAGGATTGGACACAATGTAAAAAAAAAAACCAACAAAAAACAAGCAGACAAAACATTTGTGAATACTCCTGTTTCTACACTATTAAGACCAAACGAAGTGCAAAAGAAACAGGAGGCAAAGAGTACTTTAAAATATTTTAGACTTTCCCTAAACTGTATTCTGCTACCTGGAAGAGCCAGCAGAGCAGCAGAGGGAGAGCGCAGTTCGCTACAGTAAATGGAGCTTCAGTTTGTTTTGCTTAGTTTGTGATTACCAGCAATCTTTAGTACAAACTTAGCAATGCTCTTGTGTAAGTATGTTTAAGGCTAGAATCACTTTGAGATTGATGGTTTTGTTTTCCTCTTAGTACACCAAACCGCAACTGTACCTACTGGGATCAAGTGATTTCTTATTGACTGCCAGTGGTGAAATATTTATGCAGGTAACTTTTCTTGGAAAAATGGGATATTAAATGAGCATATAAAGAGGAACCAGCTTCAGAGAATACTGAAGTTATAGCTCCAAGAACTTCTTCAGGAACAGTAAACTTTGCAACTTGGATGACTGTTGAGATTTCATTACCTCTGCAAAATTCCCAGATTGCATTGATTAGATAGAAGAGTTAGCAAAATGTACAACTGTCAAATGAAAGCTTTCCAACAGACCTTAAGGAAAGACCTTTAACCATCAAATCAGATTAAGAGCAAATTATTTTGTGAGTGACATGGGATTACAGTAAGTTAAAATAATAATTGGATTCTCAAAATAAATATATCCCAAGTTATTCTATAAAGTTCAAGAACCTTAATGTAGGGAAAATACTAGCTATTATTAATCTAGGAGTGACAAATACATGTAATGGGAAGCTTTTAACCTGTACATCCTAAATAATTTTGGTTTTGAAATGAAAAAAATACAAAAAGGCAATCTACAAATAGTGATTCTCTCTTCAATATTTATTTCGAACTCTCACAACGAAGCCTTTACCCATGACTGAAAATTAAGGTTATTGTTCTTACTTGGAGAAAATGGGACAAGAGACCATGAAATCTCCCTTGTCTTTATATATTTTTTTAAAAATTTTGTTATAACATGCAAGTGAAGATTTAAGAAGAGGAATTTTTTTTCTTCTTCTCTGACTGCTATCAAGAGATCTTCAACAAAATTAATCCTATTTCTATCTCCCAGATTTTTTAGGTTTCTTTGAATAAAGTATCTCCCATGCATCTCTTTGTCAAATGGCTGCTAGTCTTACTAGGGAAAAAAAGGGGCTGTGAGAGGCCAGGAGCATTACTGCTCTCTTCTTGATGGTTCAGATTGGGTTTGGTGGGTGCCAGTAGTGGTGAATGGGAGCAGCACTATGCCTAAGGCTTTGGTGAAGGTTTCGGATGAACATCGCAACCACTGTAGAAATTTTCCTACTCAGCATCGGGCTTAATCTTAGTGATTGTGAAGTCTCACTGAGACTTACTGTCCCTGAAGAAGCCACAAAATCTAGGGGTACGCTCGTATGTTCAGCAGCTGTTTTGCTAAGTTTTAGAGTTGAAATGGTGACTGCTAATGATTCTTATTTTCAATTGAGTCACTGAAATGTTTCCCAGATTTTTGATTTAGCACTAGACTTGGTTTTTTGGCCTTGGATATATTGAAACAGTTAAGCTTGTTAGAAGTAGATGCTAGTCCAGATGGAATTGAAACCAGATTTCTGAGGCAAGGAGTTTAAAGTAACAAATTATTGACACATTTCACTACTTCCACTGCAGTCTAAAATATTGGACAAATAAGTAATATAAATTCACAGCTTAGATAGCTTTTGGAACAAACGAAGGCCATGAATTCTTTACGGTCAAACATGATATCTAATCACTCAAGTAACACTGCTTTGCTTAAAAATGCAGATGTCATTTTTGGATTAGATTTCATATTAGGGGGTTTTTGACGAGAAAAATTTGGATTATTTCTTTTGTTATATAAATTATCCTGTGTTACAATCTGACATCTATTGTTGTGGGGTGGAAATCTACAGAAAACTTGGCTTCAGTCATACCGCGCTAATGGCTTAATTGTTATTTAGAACAGAAAATAGCAATGTCAACAGATCAAAGTCTTCTCAAAAATAAAATGAATTCTTTGGATACTCCAGAGATTTGTATCCACATTGGATCATATTATGTACAATTCTTGCAATAATCATTTTATGTCTATCTATAAACACAGAGCAGATGCAGGTTCCCCCTTCTGTTAATGCCCTTATGTATCCAGCATCAGGAGAGGCTGGCTTAGCGTACAGTCCCTTTGCATAACTTTGTGTCCAGCAGATTTCATACTGCTTTGTTAACCCATTCAAGAGCTGGCCTTACGTTTGTCCATAAGTGGTGAGAAATTCAGTGCTTTGTCTAGACAATATGGAACACCAGAACTTTGTTTTGTGGAATGGATCTCTTTTTTTCATTGAAAGAAGGGGCAGACCTTCAGGAGACTATAGTGAGACTTGTGCTTTCCCTGATTATGACAAATTTCATTTTCATGTGGGCTACTTGATAGAAGGTTGATTGAAGGCCAAAGGCAAAAGCAAAAGGACATATACAGCAAGAAAGACCTCAAACCATCTGGAAGTGGAAGATTCCTGCTACTTTTCATAGCCTTCCATGTCATCTTGAGAGCTTCAGGATGCAGAGTAGGAAGTTGACTGCATCTTTATGGATTACATTTTGATTGCTTTGACGTCTTGCACTATTTTTCAGGGGCTTGAGGAAAATAGTGTTTTCCTTTTGGGTGCTACTGAAAAAGATACACAACAAATGATACTTCATTTTACTATGAAATTCTGTACAAGACATTTTATCATAGTAAGGAACACTCCCTCTGCTCAGCTTATCACTTCTGCCTTTATGCAATTATGATTCTAGTAGAGTTGGATCAGTTTTTATGTGTGTATTACAGAGCCACTAAAATAGAAATACACTTTCAGACACTTAATCTTGCCCTTATGTTACCTAAAATATAGAAAGAAGGGGGAGGAAATGAAAATTTTCCCACAATTTTTTTCAGAAATCTAATCATTATTGTTTCTTATTTATATTTAATTGTTGATTTCCCTAGTGAAATTAGGGGGTGGAAAGGGAGGCGTCAATAAAAAAGCAGAATTCTTCCACCATAATATGAAAATATGTGGACCTTTCATTGGAAACCCAAACATTTCATTTCAAGGTTTTCAGTGAAACCACAAATATTTCTAAAAAGAAATAACCCTGCCCTGAATATTTCCGTTTAATAGCAAATCTTCTGTGAATAGTTCTGTTTTGTAGAAATAGACCAGCATGTTTTTGATGTTTGGTTGTAGTGGAAAGAATTTTCAGTTCCAATTTTTTAAACCATCTTGGTTAATCACATCATTCACCTTTTTTAGACTTGGAAACTTTGCAAACCAAATCTAGAATAAGTGTCAGATACATCAGTCCTTTATATAGTAATATGCTTCATGATATCATAGAAATTTTATATACAGTTGGCCCAGGCCTGTGAAGTATGAAAATATAAATTGGCTCAAAAGAAATACTTTGGAGAAAGCTACCATAGCAAGGAATAAAGGGTAGGAAGGCATATTCTTCAAAATTTAGTACAAAGTCACATTTGAACATAAAAAATACCTGTGGATCCTGCAGCCATACTCTGCTTTTCACAGAAATTATTTTCAATACAGACAAATTGCTAGAGATGGAAAAAATAACTTATAAGTTTCAAATGAGGGGCATGAGACCATTTCTATCTTATGTCCTACTTCATGTATATATGCTGAGTATTGCTAAACCAATAAGCAAGCAGTTCACAAAAGTTTGATTCCGTTTTTTCTCTAAGTAATAAGCTGCCCAGAAAGAAATAGGAGAATAAGAAAATGCAGCTTGACACAATGAAAGAGAATTCTGCTGATATGAGTTCTGACACTTAGGAATTAAAGAAAGCTAATTGCTATTGTTTCGTTTTATCTTATATGAAAGGAAATAATTTTTGAAGAGTCATGACAAAAAATAAGGTTATTCAGCTAAGGGATGAAGCAGTTAAGAAATAACTGAAGTTAGAACTATTTTGAACCATCTCCTGAGAGATAGTTTGTATATACTGTCACACATATTTTCTGTACACAAAGACATGCATGGGAAATATGTTTGCATGTAGGAGACCGCTGCCTGAATATGGTATTACTTATTGTAGGCCACCCACAACAATGCTGCATTGAAGTAACTCTTCACCACCAGCGATGATTCAGTTAACCTTTGATTAAACACAGGAATTTAAACTATGGAAAGGTCTGAAACCTGACACAGTCCTTTGACACCTTGGTGTCTGTCATTAAAGATAATCCTGCGTTATGTACTGATTTCTGAAAATAGAATTAAACTACCTTGGTTTTCAGTCTTAACCCTTCCATATTACAAATGTAACCCTGCTGTGTTAGGAGACTTCCTGAATTAATGCTTATCCTTTCAAGTCCGTGTGCTTGTGAAGGAACTTTGGGGGGGGCACAGGGGCCAGCGAACACAAACTGGGCAACTCCATCACCAGCAAATGAGGTGACTGTCTGTGTTGTAACGATCAGCGGACCACAAAAAAACCCCAGAACTTCAAAGTCTTGATCATGCCCCATCCTTCCTTTGCTTTTCACACTTCATATAGAGTTAGACGTTAATGGCGTTAAATCCAGCTGGTGGCAGGTCTCAAGAGGTGTTCCTCAGGGCTCAGTTTTGGGGCCAGCCTTGTTTAATATCTTTATTGATGATCTGGACGAGGGGATTGAGTGCACCCTCAGTAAGTTTGCAGATGACACCAAATTAAGCAGCAGTGTTGATCTGCTTGAGGGTAGGAAGGCTCTGCAGAGACATCTGGACAGACTGGATGGATGGGCTGAAGCCAACTGCATGAGGTTTAACAAGGCCAAGTGCCGGGTCCTGCACTTGGGTCACAACAACCCCAGGCAACACTACAGGCTTGGGGAGGAGTGGCTGGAAAGCTGCCTGGCAGAAAAGGATCTGGGGGTCCTGGTGGACAGCCGGCTGAACATGAGCCAGCAGTGTGCCCAAGTAGCCAAGAAGGCCAGTTCTCACACCCCTAATTGCCAGCAACATTGCTGGGGAGGCAGGCATCACCCCACAAGGGGACTGATCTTTGAAGTACGGCAATAGTCTGGTCTGAGTAAAGCAAACCCTGGCCAACAGCAGAAGACTTCTCTTGAAGCTAACCGTGAACGCTGAGCAGACAGCACTGGGGACAGTGCCCTCCCCAACCCTCTCCAAGCCACCCTATACCCCTGGATACTGGAGTGCCCACCAGTCTTTCCAAGCCCCTGGCAAACAGTTATGTGACTTTCAGAGATAAAACTCTTCTTTTTCCTTTTTCCCCATCAGGAGCTCATCAGTCTCTCTTGTCAGCCTGTACCCGCTTGGCAGCGCACACAAGATGTTCCTATCTCCCAGCTACTCACAGTAAACTGAAGGGAAAAAAAGGGAAAGAAGAAGCTTTATACTGTTTTCTTTCAGTTCCATGATGTATAGGCAATGGAGCCCTTGAGGGACAGCTTTGTCCTTGACAAGTCTTCAAGTAGCACCCGCTTCACTTTGTCCCAAGGGACTGTAGTGCAGCTGCAGTTTCCTAAAACTAAAGCCCATCTTGCATGTGTCTCTCTAGATAAATTTCTGGTTCCTCTTCACAGGTGTCATATGAAGGACCAGTCAAAAAGTTTCAAAATTATTAGTTGCAACAGGGCTGTTGAAAGTTTCAGTGGAATGGAGCTGTTTTAGGATCATGCCCATATCAACATTTTTAAAGCATTTCCACACACACTTTCTAGGAGGGGAAAAAAAAAAAAANCACACTTTATAGAAGGGAAAAAAAAAAAAAAAAAAAGAAAAAAGACAGACAACCTAAGGAAGCTTCAGTTTAACGCTGATCAATGTAAATAGGCAAAGACAGCAAGGGTTAAAAAGACCCCCTCAGGGATGCGGCCTTTACAGAAGAAGGAAGATGAAATCTTATCCTTGTCAGTGAAGCTCATTTCACAGTACTGAAGAGGGCATTGCATTTTGACAGGGTCTTGTTGGCTGAGTATTAGTGTCATTTATTGTGCAATCTTTGTTTCTGATAACAATGTGCAGAGCACTAACTGGAGATAGATACTTTGGGATGCATACAGTAACCTAATATTTCCTGGTGGAATACCAAGTTTATTCCTTCCATGACACTAATCTCATAATTCACTCACTGAGCACTAAAGATTTCTTTTACCAATTAGATCTGTTTGATAACCCATTCAGTGTTTTAACATACTTAGTATGTTGCTGTTCATGTTCCTTCCTGGATAACAGTTTAACATGGTGATTTGCAGATGCCAGCAGGAGAGTCAGAAAGATGCAGGCATATACGGAGTTTTTCCATGTTCCCATTGACGATGAAGGAACCTGGCAGTCTCCAAAATCCTTGTTTTCCCTGCCTTTCTATTTTCACAGAATCACGGAACGGTAGGGGTTAGAAGACACCTTCAGAGATCAGCTATTCCAACCCCAATGCCAAAGCAGGTTCACCTAGATCAGGTTGGACAGGAACGCATCCAGGCGGATATTTTGTGTAAAAGTCTCATTGAATGTTGTTTCTGACAAAGAGAATATAGAAAGAAATAATGCCAACTAGCCTTTCCTGACTTCATTTTTGTGGAGAAAGGAGAATGTTCTGATTTTTTTTGTTTTGTTCTGTTTTGTTTTAATTTACATTATGTTCCAGATTAAAGGCCACAAATTGAAGATCCATTTTGATCGACGTTCAACCTACCCCAAAGTTCTAGAAGCTAAAGTCATCAAGAGCTACAGTGTAAAAACCTGCAGAAAGGGTATGGCCAGGTGAATAATTCAGTCCCTGTTGAAGCAGCTTGACTGTCCATGCAATCACAAATGTTAGTACTTAAAAGAGCTTTACATTTACTTTATTATCTACCTTCCATTGCCTTTAGTAAAAGTAGGATTGCTGTACTTTAAGACATTCATTTTCTCTTATTCACTAAGTGTGACGTGCTCTGAATGTGCTGGTTTCTGGATGTGCTCTTAAAAGGGTAGACAACTGGAAAATATCCCATTTAAGAAATCTGTGGCATTAGGTGCAAAGATGGGCTTTCCACAACACAGTGGCACTAAAGTTTTTTATAAGGCAACAAACTGGCATGTAGAACCACATCCTCAAAACATTTCAATGTCTATCTCACAAGTGGAAATGTCTCACTAGACATAAGCATGTGAAATAATGATGCTGATGTGGGCCCTTTTAGATCTATATTAGTGGTCCTGGGAAGGGTTTTTTGAGTTAGTGTGGGATGTGGTGCCTTACCTTGCTCATGGCGAGAGCTTCATCTAATCTGAAGAAGACAAAGAGTGGGAGGAAGAACATTAGTCCCATTTTCACCAAGGGGCCCCAAGCTCCCTGGTCACATACAGAGCAGAGAACTGAACCGAAGTCCCAGACCATGGTCGCCATGAGAAATGGCCTTTCAGCCATGAAACCTCCATTCAAAACACTGCTTTTTCTAATGGTACATGCTCCATCAGCCTACGCTTCTTTACAGCCAAGATGCTCAGACTGAAATCTTCACTGCATGTGTAAGACAGTGCCAGCTCCTCCCCACTGTACCATGGGCTGTAACCCTGGATGTGGAGCCGGAGCACCTCCTGGACAGCCATGAGCAAAACGATGTTTGTGCCTTGTGCTTGTGGCCCACGGGTAAACAGATTGCTTCTGGTTTTGTTTCATCTGCATTCATTTTTGTTTGTTCAGAACTGCTAAATTCGCGGCTTTAATTAATTAATTAATTAAATAAATAATCCACTCAAAGTGGACCAAAGGGGATGAACAACTGGGTTTCTCCAGCTTTCTAAATATTGATCCACTTCTGGTTTCTGTAAAAAAAATGACATGGAGTCCTACTAATATCTAAGGTTATCTGTGGCCTTGTGACCTGTGAATCGTAACCTCTGTGCAACTCTGGTTTGAACACTGGAAAGTGAAAGGTCAGAGAAACGAGATAGCTTATGTATGGCAACAGGATTAGCAGTTTGGGCTGCTCTGAAGATATTAATTTGAACCATCTTATGGCCAATATCACTCAGGTGCACTTAAGAGAAAAAAAGGAATTCTTGAACTCTTGAAAAGACACAGTATTTTTTGTATTGTTAAATATGATTCCAGAGTAAATAAACACACCAAAATGAGCTGATTAGTTGGGGAGTTAAAAATCTAAAATTATAAGGATATATTTTCATTTCCCAATGAATTATTCCTCATGAGTCAAAAGCTCTATTGCAATGTGATTCTTGGACCATGCGACAAAACCAGTGTGTGAGAGAGTAATTAAAGACTTTCAGGATAATGCATTATGCATAAGTTGGCTAAATTTACGTTGGAAGAACAAACTGAATTCTTACATTTACAACTTCTGAGTGTTTATCTTGCAGACTATTTTAATGTGATTTTTTAAAATATAGTTTAGTTCTCATCTTGAAGTATAGCGTTCTTTTCTTAGCTTCTTTCTTTGGCTTGCTGATGTATGTGTGCTCCATATACATATCTCTGATCTAGTCAACTTGCAGTAAATGCAACATGACTTTTTAGATGGTTTTGTGTGATTCCCTTTTCTCCAGCACCTATGTTTTTTGGAGCAACTTTTTACTCTGTAAATATCATTGTTGTCCTTAGGGAAGGTCTACACTGCTATAAAACCAATGTATTTTTAATCCATTTGGGATAAACTGAAATCAGTGGGAGTTCAGTACTTTTAAAACTGAAAGCTCATACCTAAATATAGACTTAGCTTTGACCATTCATGCCATTTTCATTAGTTCGTTCAGTTTCCTCTTTTTAGATCTGTCATCTTATGTTTAGTTGATTCTGGTGATGAATTAATTTTTGGAAAAGCTTCTTTTTGAACCATAGATGGCAGCAGACAGCAGAAACTCCAGAAATAAGGGCTCCTCTGTATCTCCCAGTGAGCTCAAATGGCAGGATAGTATGCTTTGTTGCAGGATGGGTTATGTATTGTTTTCTCCCCACATCCAGGGGCTATTTAAATTATATGTTTTACATATTTATATTATATTTAATTGTGCTGAAAATAGAAGCATTTTTGCTTTTTTTTCTCTGAATATTTACATGTGTAAAGTGTTAATCTGACAAGGTTAAAGTCACATTATAAATCTCCTTTGATTTCCTGCATTATCCATTGACTGGCAGCCGTATCATTTAATCTATTTTAGATTGTATCATTTTTGGGCAGTGGTTCTCATCTGGTCTTTGGGCTGTGGGGCAGCTTACAGTGGCCTGAAAGGAGATTTGGTAGATGCTGGTGTCATGCAAATTTGCCTGAGTCACATGATGGAAAAGAAGCGGTGACAGAGCTGCTGGATCCTGCCTAAACTTCTGTTAATAAACCCACAGTCACAGTCACAGAGGTAAATTTTCCATGTCTTCATTTTACATTATTGGGTACTCAGAACTGCTCTTGCTTATAAATTTATTTTTACAACACAAAGTCCAGTGTATTTATTATTGTCTTTATCTAAACCCTTGAAAACTAAACAAACACCAAAGCTTTTGTAACATGTCAGTCCTCTGTAAGTGACACCAGACACATCTCCACCTGCGTGTTTAGGGAACTGCCTGTCTTCTCCTGTGGTAAAACTAGCATTAATTTCTTAATCTAATAAACAGAATAAATTAATGGAATAGTGTTTTGCTAATGAGGCAGTACTTAAAAAATAGTGGCACATAGTTGTGTCATCTTTGGCTTGTGACCAGGCCATCTAAAGCCAGTACTTTCACTCCACAGGGGCTGCTTCACTGTGTGCACAGCCTGGAGGTGTGCAGAGACATCACCTTGTGAGAAACTGCCATCACAGTGGCTCCTGGGCTGTGGCCCTCTCCACTCTTGGGACAGGGAGCTATTTCAGGAGGGTAGGAGGGAAGCAAGGAGTTGATCACTTCCCCATGGACTGGATGAGGGTACAGGTAGCTCTGATGTGGCTTTCAGCCAGAAATATTTTGGCAGCTGCTGGTCAGTGTGCAGGGGTGGGCCAGGATTTGTGGGACCTGCTCCAAGGAGTTCTAGATTCCCTTGAAGGACTGAATGAACCCCCTCAAAAAGGACAGTATTGGTGTCCGGCAGTGCGATACTTGCTCTGCATGAAGGCAGAGCAGAAGACTGGAGACCAGAAACACTGTATGTGTCCAGGAGGAGAATTTTACCTGGGGGTTTTACAGAACAAACAGCACTAAGTAAATTTATCAAAGAGAGATTAAATAATCATCTCTGGTGGATGAAAGATGAACTCCAAAGCAGAAGCTTTTAAATGAAGGAAGAAAGAAAAAAAGAAAAAAAGAAAAAAGAAAGATTTGCTTCAAAAGAAAAGGAGTAAAACACATATCCAGGAGTTCTGCTCCATTACTCAGAAGAAAACAAACCAGTGGTTCGACAATGCAGCTGAATAATGAGATCAGGTCTGAGATTTGTAGTTTCCTTTAGAGCAGATAATGATTCTAAATATAAGCATGAGAGGTCTGCAAAAGGATGGAGATCCACAACTTTTAGTGGAAGAATAAATATTATCCAAAGCTGATTTATCTACTGGTGGATTCTTGACTCATGCTAAAAGCATGAACTGTTTCTCAGACTGTTTCTTCCTCTAAGAAGGGACTGCTTTTTAAATATTGCTTTAGATTTTACTAGATGTCAATGTATCTCCATTGCATTGCAAATATTAAATAAAAGCAGCAAGTAAAATGGTGACACTGTTCCTTTTAGGCTTTGGAAAATTAATTGGATACTAATTCTCCTGTAGTAAATATATTAGTAGATTTCTCTCCTTAATTCTTCTTCATTTTCCTCCTTTTCCTGTGCTTTCATCTTTGTCGTTTCTCCATACTCTGTTAGACTGACTTCCTTCTTGTGCTGGCCTTGACTTCAGCTTCCTAATCTTATTCCTTTGCATTCTTAGCTGTATTATCCTATAACGGCCAATTTCGCACTCTTCCCCAACTTTTTCTTACCCATCTCTGAATTAAGATTCTCCGGTTTTCCTTTTCCTTGTTTCAGAAGTTTTTTCCCTCCTTTTCCTACTGGGCTGAAGCAGATGCCTATGAGTTACTCTTCTGGGATCCTATTAGGGCTCCTAGGCTTGACCTGGCAAAGCATCCATTTCCTAGTTAAGTAGAAAGAAGGTCCTCTGTGGGCAAATGTGCCTATTCTTCCCTTTGCAGCCTTGTAGAGCGAATGACTGTCAAGAAAGGTTCCTTCCCCAAGATTTGGCTGGGACTGACTTTGCTCTCCCCATAGGTGATGTTGTGGTTGTGAACACAAGCTTCTACAGGTCTTTGGTCTTCTGTTAAATGCGGTGCTTGCCTTCCTGTTACTACTTCCAGGCAGCAGCAGGCAAGCACTGTCAGCAGTTTAAAAGGAGGCACAGGGGCACTATTAAAGTGAGAGAAAGGTGAGAAACACAATGAGAGAAAGAAAGTTTATGGTAACATTTTGGGGCTCAGGATTGTCACCAAAACACAGGACTGCTGTTTAGGCCTTCGTGTACTTTAATATATCCGTGGGTTTTGGGGGTTATATTTACAATATATAGCCATTCTTTAATTTTCTTAAATTGAACTCACCGGTTCAGAAATCTGCACAGACCACATATATGGAGAATAAGGTCTGCTCCCAATAGAAGTTTTAGCCAGTGGAAGAATAAAGGCTCTAATTTCACAAGATTTTGGATGGGCATATGTGTTATTTCGTTGTCAGTACTTAAAATTCACACAACAGAATACAGCTTTTTCTAAAGAAAATTTTCTGTTTAAAGGACTTTCTACAGAGCTATCTTGACGTAACCACAGTGTATTTTCTCAAAGATATATACCAAATTGCTGCCTGTGCAAAATATAAAAAAGCACACAGACAAATAAAACCCCCAAAGCATACAAAAGCATGTGAGACCTGTAGATTCCTTCTCATATGAGCAGGAGCCAGTGAGAAGGGGGTTTGGACACTCCTGGAGGAGAAGGGAGTTCCTACACTGTGTGACAGATGTGGCACAGGAAATACGGAGCTGCTACGTCTCACAAGTAATCCCTTCCCTTCAACTCTTCCCTGTCTGTCTTTTCCCTCTCTTCATGACAGTTCCATATCCCTGTCTCCTCTCTTTCCTGCTCTTGCTACCCTACCTTCCACATGTTACCCTTTAATCCCCCTCTTCCTGCTGGCATTTGCACTTTTCATTTATTTCACTTTTGGTGCTTTCAGGATTTTTTTTTGTACTGAGATTACAGTTTGTCCAGGTAAAATTTTAAAAGGGTCATTTTGACAGGCTGGGTCAAGCTTTCTTCAAGTGTATGGATTTGTGTGTGTGTGCGCACGCATGTGCCTGTGTGCACACCACAGGTCAGAGTCAGGCAACGCCAGCAGCATCAGCCGTAGTGTCTCCTCAAGCTGCCCAGTTCATGTAAAAGCGGGCAGGTAGGAATGCCTTTTGGCACAACTGCAGCCCACTCTGGTTGTAAATTGAGCTTGATCCTACCTAGAGAGTTAAGCTCTTGTTGTGATTGCTGTTTCAGTTTTGTTCTTCCCAGAGGAGAAGTGAGTTCTGTGCCAATCCCAAACACAGTTACTTGAGGCATGGTCAGAGCTCTGGTTTGAGCTGCAGGTCTGCAGAGAAGAAAGTTGTTATTATAGCTGGAAGGGTTTTTTAAGGAACTGTGTCTTGGGAACCTGTTGTACAGATGATTATAAATGTAGATGACTCGCTGCTCAATAGGCCAGTACTGAATGCTAGGGCATTTAGAAAAGTGTGCATTTAAATTACATCTCCAATCTTAGAAGATTAAAAATTAAGGATCTATATGCTACGGAAAGCACATCTATTGATTTGTGAAAATTTTTTGTGTTCTTGTTTTATAAAACAAGAAAAAAAATTTTCTGTGAAGGATAAATAGTAAAGTTACTATTACTATTGACTATTTTTTTAGCATCTTTCAAGGCAAGCAACATTTTAATATAAATCAATTCATGCAGTATATACATGTTCAACTTAAAGAGCAAAATGTGCTTTCATGTAAGTAGTTCCTCACAGCTTTAGTGTTGATTTAAAAAGCCAGGTTGTTCTGAATGAACACAACGAAGAAGCCCAATTAAGCAAAAATTCCTGAGAAAATGAGGATCAATTAACTACAAAGAGATGTTAAAACTCATCCCTGGTGTTAAAAGGCATACAAATGGAGCAAGAGGCATTTCTGGCTAAGAGATCATTGAAGATTTGTCACTGCCTTGCACCATGATTGAATGGATTGATAGAAGAACACATCACAAGGCAGGAGAAAGAAGCATCACACTTCAATTTGGATCTTTGCTCGTGGAATTGAAGAAACATTTTATTTTGAAGATTGATAAAGAGTTGTATGATTTGAACTTAAAATGATGAATATAGTCCTATGATTTTAATCAAGAAAGTTGAATATAAAATACTGAAAATGGATTTGAAATGTTAGAAATATTAATTTCTGGACAAACTTTAATTAGACTCTCTTCCTAGGCTTTGACTAAATTTATTACAAGGACAGATGGTGGCTTGTAAAATGTTGTCAGCCTGTCACAGAAAGGTATAGTCAAAGTAAAGCAAATCACAGACTCCACAATTTTTCAAAATATTTTATTATAAAGGATAGGAAACCAAATCCACATTTTTTTTCAAACCCAGATAAATAAACAGTAAATATCATGCTTTTGATTTTGAATGTGTTTTGCCTTTTGCAATAGGGTCTGCAAAAATAGCATTCCTAACTTGGAGACCTGCAAAAATATATCTTTTGAGAATATGGAGGAAGACAGACCACATATTTGGCACGTAAATGAAGACCATTTCAAAAAAACTACTGGAAACTGAGACAAAACAGCTCTGTGAAGAAACTGCTGAGTAAGGAGTAGTTTGGTAACTTATTCAGCAGAAAACAGCAAATTAACCCTTAGGCAAGATTATTTCAAATATATATATAAATATATACAAATACACAAAATCAAAGATCTTCCCACTTAAAACCAAGCAAACATCAAATTGTAACAAAAACAGGGAACCTGGTGAGGCCTTGTGATGTTTAAGAAGAGGTAATTAAAAAAATCCAAGCAGTTTTTTTTTTTATTCCATAGAAATAAACTGCTAAGCAAA
>VYXH01004877.1:34517-44636 GCA_013397275.1 Burhinus bistriatus
AAAAAAGAGGGAAAAAAGAAAAAGCCAAAGCAATTACTCTATTATCATCATCCTTTACAAAAGAATCAGGTCTTTGTTGTGTCTGACCTCAGAACAGTTTAATGAATGAAACACAGCAACAAACAGAGAAGTAAAAAACTCACCACATTCAGATTTTGCATGTCATGTTGGTCCCAATTTAATTGATGAGAATGTTACCTTTCATTTCAGTGGGAGCAGGGTAAGCTTTTTCTTTTTATATATAGCAGAAGTAGAATGACTGTAAGCTACTTTCCCAAATGGACTTTATTCATATGACTAAATCACAAGAGGCTTTACAGAAAGTAAAGTGTTGTCTCTATAATCTCATGGGTCACCCCGCTACTTTGTCGCTTGTTATTATAGGAACTTTATCTTTTGCAATAGCTGAATTGTGTATCTTGCCCCATACATCTGCAACATTTCAACATAAAAAAATTATTTGTTAGCCACCTGTAGGCAGTCTTCTAAAGTTCTTTTAATATTTATATCCTCTTGAGGCTTTGCACCCTTTGAGTAGGGTCAGGGCTGCCTGTACAAATTAAATGACCATTACAGGAAATATAAACACGCTATTTACAAGTTCACAATTCTCTATTTTCTATACAATTCTGATGAGTATTTTTTATAGTTGTAGCCTAAGCACTGTGTAGAACTGGCATGCTTCTGATATTCACAAAAATGTAGTAATAGAGTGAAGAAAGGAAAATTTAATAAAAAAGTAAAATAATTAATGATAAATTGCGCACATGCAAGGATACTGTAAAATGAATCCATTGCCTTAAGCTATACATTTATGTCATTTTTATATATTCTAACAGTTTGCCTTCCTGTGTACTTTTGATGGAAATATTCCATGCAAAATCCCGTATTTTCTTTAGGATAATATTTCACATTCTTTAAACCTTCCATTAATTTTTCTGTATGACGTTCAGACTGCCTTTAATGAAAGAAGGGAAAAACCTCAAAACACAGCTACTTTTGTTAGCACACTATAAATCTTAGCTCAGGGATTATGCCAATTATCTGATTTACTTCTACAGAGCAACTGAAGAATTTATGCTTATTACCCTTATCGTTCTTCATACATTTGACTCAGTTTATTTATGAGAAACATGTCTTTAAAGGATTTAATGAAAAATAATATTCACACAAATTATTTGACTCTCGGATTAACATAAATCCATCCACCATTCAAATTCAGTTCATTTAAGAAAAACAGTATTTGGAGTGGTCACCTTGAGTGTTTTAAGATGAGTTTTAACAAAGGTTCTCTGTAATCCTTTTTCATGGATATAATGTTGGCATTTCACTGCTGAATAACATTCTACTCAATCAACTGTGGTTGATACATTTAAGTTCTTCAAATTCTGATGCTGTTGCTGAATAGTATGTATTTGTATCTTTTGTTAAAAAAAAAAAATATATATCCACTGACAAGCACCAGATTCAGGCAGAATAACCAGATCCAGTTGTTCTTCTCTGGAAAATCATTGCAGTCACCTTTTTCTAAACCAAGTCTCACGCAGTCATCAAAACACGGGGTGACTGTTGAAGAGCCTTTGCAGGCTACGGAGTGATAATGGAGAGACTTTGCATCATCCCTACATGTTGCTTTCAAGAAGCCCTTCACCTTTTACCTTCAGACTGTGATGGTGGTGCTGCTGAGGGCAGTGTCATCCTGGTTTGTTCTGGGATCCACTGAAGAATGCCTTTAAAAGTCCAAGGGCCGAATCATCATGGTGGTGGAACGCAAGGAGTAGCTGGGGCCTTTGAAGTAATGCCACTTGATGCCGTTGAGCTTTCCATGATTTTGCCCAGCTGTGTAGAACATCCCATTGAGATTGGAGGGGCCGCAGGCATCAAACCACCACCCTGAAACCGTTAAGACAAACAATTAAACTGCAAGTGCACAAAGCATTCTTATTCTGTTTTATAGGTTTAGCTGATTAGCAAATTTTGGTATTCCCAGGCTCATAAATACTCCTGATGTGAGTGGGGGGGGGGGGGTATTTTCATTTTTTCTTTTTTTGTTTTTTTTTTTCTTTCTTTAGCCNCAGGCTCATAAATACTCCTGATGTGAGTGGGGGGGGGGGGATATTTTCATATTTTCCTTTTTTGCTCTTTTGTGTCATTCTGTAGCCAGTGGTGCTGGAGAACGCACAGTCGTATTTACAGAGTTGGAAAAGTATTTAAGTCCTAACTCATTCTGTTTTTATATGCAGCATGTGAAGCAAGAACAAGAACAACAAAGACAAACAAAGTGCTTTGCATGTTTAGACAATATTACAGCTCACCCATCTCATGTAAACCTCAAAGACTATAATTCATAAGTATTTTGCATAATTTCACTTGTTTCACTATTTTGAGTGTAAGCACGTTTTAATTTTATTTTCCTGTCCTTTTCTGTTGGTGTAACTGTGATTGTTCAATTGCTCAGACAGTTCACTTTTACTCTCAGGTTAGATGTTCTTAGCAAACATGGGTTATGAGTATGATGGTGCTGTCCTGTTATAGTAATTACAATATTATAGTAATGGATAATCAGTATTCAGAATGGTGTACAAGGAGACAGGTAGACTCTTTCTTTAAGACATGATAAATTTATCAACAAGACTCAGCAAATGAATAGAAAGACTAAGTGAAGAAGACAATTATAACCCTGCAGGATGCTGACAGTCAGAATACCTATGTGCATGGATAGATGATTTAGATGATTACCTGGGTGTGCATGCATTTAGGTGACAGTATGGCTAACTTCAATCAAGGTATATTCATTGCATGTACAGTTTGGGCCAGGACAGTGACACTCAGTCCTTAATCTTATTATTTTGAATGTGAAAACCTATATTAAATCATGAGCCTCTTGATCTTGAGATGTGCCAAATGCTTTTGGGTCAGCAGTGTCAGGAGGGTCTGAACTTGGATCTCTTTGAGATTTGTTCACTTCTTGCAAAGCATCTAAGCAAGTTCCCATCTGGCACCTAGAAAACTGACAAGTGTCCATTCAATTATTTTTTGTTTTAAAGGGGTTTGTAGACACTTTATTTACATGTCCACAGGTAGCAGAAAATCACTAGTTACCTGACTATCATTGACTACAAAAAGACATTAAAAATGTTACTGATTGATGTCAAAGTTGGGTTTGAAAGTTGCTAACTGCCTTTTCTGTTCCCCTACCCTGCCTGCTCTTTCCCAGCAAGATGTGGCTTCCTACTCCTTAATCCTTTGAACTCTGTGTGCAATCGCATGTATTTTGTTCTACTGGAAAGGCAGGGCAAGAAATGTCTTGCCCAGATGCTTGTGCTTCTAGTTCACTGCTCCATCAGATGCACTGTAAGACTGTTCTGACAGGTGATGTGACACAGATTTAAAAAAAAAAAACCAAAATTTTGTGAGGGCAAACCAGCAATCTGGTTTACAGAATGGCCCTGTGAACAGTTGCGTTGGCATAACTGAAGCAGTAGGAAACTGAGAAGTTAGGATAAAAAAGAAGTGTAACAGCTCAGGAACTTTTCGACCTGAGTTTTCTGCCAAAGAAAATGCATGTAGAGCCATACCTCTGCCTTTGTGAGTGCTTTGTTAACATAGCACTGAAAATAAATCAGAAATATTTATCAAGTACTTGTGAATATTACTAATAACGACAGAGGTTTTGCTACCATTTGTATGACTGAATGCAGAAAATGCCAACTTGCTAGAAGCGTAGGTTTGGTTGCAAACTGTATGCAAAAAAAGTCGTCTCACCTTTAGACCTCTGCAGTGAAGATATGTATATATGTCTTTAGCCAATGCAGAAAATGGCGTCAGTGGTGAAAACCAGTGTGAATCTTCAGATCTATTTTAAATCGCTGTTTTAAGATGAAATTAATCAGTCAACTCTCTTGAATACATCCCCAAGGTCTTTTCTTGTTAAGGTGAATTTTAGATTTCCACGGGAATTGGTCTTAAGGAAAACTCCAAATAACATGAAACTTGGCAACACCAAGATTACCGAATACAAACTGACAAAGATAAACTAGGTGACATGCTGACTCCACTGGAAGTAGTGGGAGTTTTGCTGTATATCTTGATGGGAATAGAATTTTCTCTCCAACACCTTACAGGATATCTATGTAATATAACAGAAAGATGCTTAGTTCAGACTGAGGAAGGCAGAATGAATCCCTAGACTGCAAAGAGCTAATATTCCCAATGTAAAAAATATATTAACCTCAATGGCTAGGAGCTCTATTTGACAGAAAGATTTCTGCCAGGTTTTTTTTCATAGAAACACCTATAGGCTTTGTGAATCTTTAGCACGTCTTTCCATGTAATATGGTTTTGCCGAACATTTGCCTTCATGTATGAAGGCAAATAAGATCATAAAGATTAGGTGGTGGCTTTTGCTTTTATTGGTTGAATGCCCTTTTATTTTAAAAAGTTATTTCAGTCTGCACATCACAGCATTGTAATCTTCCCAGGACTCCCTGCAAACCTTTTTCGAGTGCCACTGGTAGTGGCAAACTGATCGTCTAGCGAGTGGCTACTGAATTCCGCAGCTGTCACTGTGGACTGAAACACAGAATTTTAAATTTTCAGTGTGTTTCCCACACTGACTTCTGGAAATGGAAATAAACTGTGAGAAGCTGCTTTTAGACAGTGTGCATGGCCCTAGTGAACCCTCAAATTTCATCATATTCAATGGTTAGCCTTTTATCTACCAATAATAAATGCGTTGTATGAAGGTACTTTAAACTATGCCTTATTACTACCGATATGATATTAACTGTGATTAGCATTCAGATCCAGTGCTTACTCTGTCCTTTGTATTCAGATCCATGTAATTTATAGTTCTAGTCTTGTAAAGTAATTTCTTAGATTTTGGATAATACTTAGTGGGTTTTTTTTCAGAAGTAACACTTCATAATGAAATCTTGAGGGAAGAATTTATGCCAGATAAATTCTGGCAAACTTCTATTTTGATGCAATTGACCTCCCTTTGATTACAATGTTATACCTCAGGGGGCAATAGCCGAAGAAAGAGAAAGCCGTACAGCTGATGTTTTACTGTAACCAGAGTATAATCTTGTAGAAACCTAAGACAAAGTTAAACAGAGAAAATCTAATCCTCATTTTTCAAAGCTGGAACACAGATGCAGCTGGGTTCTGTTTATGGTGTTGGGATGAAGACATGGCAAGCTGTGTTAGTTACCATTTCATCTTAAAGGAACAGCAATAGATGTGTAAATGGGCTTTTCGGGGAGAAGGTTTTCAGTGGTACTCTACAAAATTTATGCAAAAAATGGAATGAGTCAAAGAAACACAAAATTTTATAAAACTTTTGCGAGGACCTGCTCAAATCTCTCATCATAGATTTATTCTAAATAAATACTTCTTTCAAAATGTGTTTTAACAAGCAACTATACTGTTGTTAGTGAGACTGCAAGAATATTTTTAAAGACGTTTGCTAATACTACATTAAAATGTTTTTCCTTTTTAAGTGTTTTTTTTCTCCATAAGGTTACTTCTCTCCATCCTCCCCTGCAGTCCTCTAAAAGCTCTTCATTCCCCATAGGGCCTCAGATTATCAAAAGACTTCCTACTGCATATCTCAATACCAAAATCCACATCTTTGAATGGATGCAAAGGAAATGTTTTTTCAGACGTCTTATGTATTGGGGGAAAGAGGAATGGAGACAGCGACTTTCTTGGTAGCTATAAGGCAGTCAGGGAACATAAAACAGAGGTTTCTGAAAGAGATACCTGCAGCACCGCCATTGCAAAAGCACCAAATAAAGCATCTCCAGAGCCATGAGACAGTCTGACCCAAGGAAAAACTCCCAGTAGCTAGATGTTGGCTTATTCCCCAGAGTTCACAGGATTTTCCTCTCATGAAGAATCTTCTTTATTTTTCACTACAAGGTAATGGCTTTCCCAAATAAGTATCAAGTCTTCTTGGGATAGCAGTAAGATTTTAACACCAGAGATAGATAGCTTTTGGCAATGATTTCCATGGGATATTTCAATCAGGCATGAGAACCATGAGGCATGGACATTATGAGAAATAATAATTGAAGCAAGATTTTAAAGTGACCAATGAAGTGGTGAAGAGGACGATTTCATGAGAAGATTAAGAGAGTTTTTATTCAGAAACACAAGTAGTTTCTTCAAGTTGTTTTGATCACAAAGTCACTAATTGCTTATTTGAGCTGAGGGTCAGTTCAGTCTTTTGAGGTTAACCCACCTCTAATAATTTGTGTAGTACAAGCAGCACTACCATCTCTATTTGCAATAAAAATCCTTAGGTCATAAAGTATATTGTCTAAACAAAAAATATTTTAGATAATACATTGAGAAGTTGTTTGAAAGTTCAGCTATACAAATAACCATGAATCCCCACTGTGGACAGCTGCTCTTCTGGAGCAGTTAAAGCATGCTCATGCTTTGTGAACTGTTATGCTTTGATCTTTAATTAGTGTTGCTATTACCACTGGGAAGTTGTTAAATTTCATGTTAGCTCTTTTCATTAATGTATTTTGAATGCTTCAGTCTACTTCAGCCACCTATCACCAGACAGTTCAGCTCCGCAGACCTGCTTGTACTATACCTTTGTTCAAATATGAATGTATATTGAACTAATTTCTACAAGTTCTTGCAAAAATCTGCCTAATAAAGGAGCATTGCTCAAATGAGTAGTGATATTGCAAGAAAAAAAATATGGCCATCTTTTATAACGGTTTTCTGAAGTCAAAAATATAATTTATGATAGAATCTTCTTTGTCAAAAGCAACATAAAAAAGGCTTCTGTATGCCAAAGCTAACAGCTTTCCTTTTTCAGTTTGTTATATAATTTGTAATTAAGCATGTATGTATGTAAAATTCTTTAGTAACCTGCTCATCAATTCATGAGCGAACTATAAATCTAGTGTGCACCGGGAATTTGCTAATGATCACTCAGGTTTGATGAGAGGTTCTTAGTTGCCTTTCATGTACTAAAAAAATAGATGTCTAAAGCCAGTGCATTTGATGGCTGACCCTTTCTTCACACATCTGTGTCTGCTCTCCCTCTGGAGTACAGTGAATGCCTCCAAATGCAGTAAGATCAATACAATCCATTTAATAAGATCCAAAGTATGTTTGAACAGTACATTTGTATGAGTTTACGGGATAAATGGATCCTATGAAAAACCAGTATTTATGTCTAGCCCTCTGGGTTTGTCCATAAATTTTAGTGCATTTGGCAACAAAGCCAATAAGAACAATTTCTAATGCAAAAATATCAAAATAGTCTTCATTGTTCAAAAGACATAATTTATTTTATGAAAGATTTCAATGTTTCTTTCATTCTGTACTTTAAAGAAGTTAGATGGTAATACTTAAGCTCTGTTTGACTTTGCATTGGTAACTTCTCAGCTAGAAGACCGGGTGCAGTTTTGGATGACACCTCAAGCTATATGTGGATCCACTGTACAGAGTCCAAAAGCATGAATGTAAAAGGAAAGATTTAGAATTGTTTAGCCCACAATTCAAAAGACAGATTGCCAACAACCTCAAATTCATAAAAAAGCTGCTGAAAAAAGCAGCTTTTCAAAGGAACACAAAGGAGTGGTCTATTCTTTTCAGTGATGGAGGATAGGACAAGATGGATCTTATTTGAATTGTCATAGAATTAGTTTATTCAACAAGTAAAGATTTCTTATGTTAAAGGTAGCCAAATTCAGTAACAGATTATATTATGAGAATGAATCTCTTGCACTACAAATCTTGAAGATAAACTGAAAGACAGAAATAAATAGGGAGAGAAGAGTCTGTCTTAGGGACTTAATGACCTCTGGAAGTCATTTCCAGGCCTATGTTCTTTTATTCGTTGGAGTACTGGATTGACCAAGTTATCACTTAGTAATTGGTACTTGACATTCTGAAGATTAAGTCAGAATTTATCTGTCAGGATATAAGATGAAAAGGTATTAGCTTTTCATATCAACTGGATAACACAGTCCTTTTTATAAAGAATTTTTTATGAGGTAAAAATAACATGAAACTTGCAGGCTGGTGACCATGTTTGATCTTCTAAATATATCAACAGAATAATTCTTAGTCACTTCTTGGTGCTCTCCTAGTACTTTGTTGCTGTTGTCCATAATTAACACTGATAAACACAGCAATATAGCAAGGATTTTGTTAAAAGTGCTGAGTAGTCATACGTCTAATGAAATATTTCTATTATTTCTAGCATAAATCAAATAATATTCCAACCAATTCTTGTCTGCATGGTGGTTATGTTTTTCTATCAAAATGTTAAACAATATAAATGATACTTCATGAATGGTGTTTTATAAGTAACTTATTTATGAAAGCAACAATGTGCATAAACCCCCCCCTTTTCCTATGTAACTAGATGTGTATCCAGGGGTTCACACTGGATACATTTAAGTGTGCTGAGATTGCTGATTTTGAAGTTTTTGTTTCAAACAAAATATAAGAGAAACTGTGGCTTTTTCTCATTGGTTAATGTACGGGCAGGTTTCTATATTCAGCCAAGACCTTCCCTCCAAGTCATGACAAGAATCCTCCACAGCATTCTTGCCAGAAATTCATAAAATTCACCACTTTGAGAAAAAAGTAGTGAAACAACAGGCAATGAGTACACCACTGTTTGGGATTGTCATTGAGCAGTCTCTCACGTAACAGATGAGAAATCCATTGAGGATTATTAACTACATGGGAACTGTCTCTGACTCAGGGAAGCCCCTGAGATGCGAAAGATACTGGGAAAATACTCAGGGGAAGTATAATTTATTCGCATTGTTCTTATGCCCGTACTGAAGCATCTGCTGCTGACTGCTGCCAGAGACAGGAGGCTGCGGCTGGGTGGACTTCTGCTTCCAGTAAAATAAAAAAAAATATTTCAAGAATTCTATGGTGTTTCAATACCAGCAAAACATTTAGAAAGTCTCCCCATCACTTTGTCAAACTATTTGAGGGATCAGAAGTTTAGCTTATCGCCTGAAGCAAACCTGTGTGAACATCTCAGACTGCAGCCAATGCAAGGCAAAGCAAATCAACTTAAGACTCTTTCACTATGGACCAAGTTACCCATAAGTCACTTTCCAGTGACTGAAAACAATTGCACAAACAACTCCAGGGGCTTAGCTGGCAGGTGGTATCCTGGCAGGATGCTCTAACTTAGCCTTGTGCCCATAAGCCTGTTCCAGAGACGTTAAGTGCTCTTCTATTAGAAATCTATGTGAAGTACCTTGGATGCCTACTCAGTGCTTCATTCGCATGACAATTTGTTACATTTTAAGTGCTGTTTCTTGCAAAAAGCTGTGTATGTAGCTCACTGGGGTACTCTACGATATGAGGATACAACCTTTTGTGCAGTTTCCTGGCCTGAGATATTGTACCAGTTCTTAACATGTTATTTTCATGATATAAATTTTTTTTACTGTTTTGACCAATGAAAAGTTTAAATGAAGAAGTTATTTGAAGAAATATGCTTTGTCTCCCTTTAAAGTAAATCAAGCATGCTTAGTTTAAGTTTTCCAAGGCACAAAAAAAAGTAACTAAAACATTTAATTGCTAAGTAAAGTTCACAGGGCTTAAGAATCCAGCTCATGCATGTACTTTTGAAGCCATTCCCTAAAAGCAACATTAAGATAGAGTCAAGTAGCATAGCGTGGCTCTTGAAAGAACAAGAAACACACAACTCCATTGATGTTATTGTATTATTCTCCCAGTATTTAATTTCTTATTCTGGAGAAGAGGGAGGAGAGAAAGGAGAAGAGAGAATAATAGTTTTGATACAGGCCAAATAAAACTGACAACTAGTAAGATCACAGAGACAAATGTGTTTTCCTTACATTTTTATTTTCAGCCTTGACTATAACCATATCACAGTCTTGAGCTTCAGCTTATCTCAGCCTTTATTCCTGACATAAATATATTCAGTTCACCTCATAGAGATAACAGGCTCACCCAAACTGTCAAGATAGCTAGGAACCTGCCTGTAGGTTTCATATCATTCATCATTAAAAAGCCCTCTGTGATGTTGCCAAAACTAACAGAGACTGATACCTTTTGGAAAAAAAAAAAAAAAAAAAAAAAAAAAAAAAAGGT
>VYXH01004877.1:48023-71471 GCA_013397275.1 Burhinus bistriatus
CGCAACGGGGGCGCGAACAGAGAGGAGAAGAGAGGAGAGGAGAGGAGAGAAGGTTGCACACAATGGTTTCCTTTGCCTTTGCTTAAGCATCTCTGTGAGACAGACATCACTGGGAGATGGACGCTCACAGCAAAAACTACTTCCTGTACAGAGCTACCTACACTAGACTTCTGACCAGTATGTTTTCACTTTTTTCATAAAGCGTTGCTGGAAGTGGAAAGTATCCTTTGGAGGATATCATATGCAGGAAGGAGGAGACAGGATCTCAGTGTCTACTGGAAAAAAACATGAAACCATAATCCTTACATCCCAGGAGCAAGCCCTAGCCACTGGAGGAAGAGAGAGGGAGTGGAGTATCCCCCACCTGTCTCACTGAAGCTCTACAGGCAGGAATACATGAGTCACAAGGCTAACCAAGAATATGATTTGGTATCTAGTGGGATAGACTTCTCCAGTGAAGAAAAGTGAGAAACATCAGTTCTGTTTTTTAGGGGTATTGAAAAGCGGCAAGTATATCCTTTAAATATTGAATATAAAATGCATAAGGAGTCATGGGAGCAGAAATAGGACTTAAGTGTGTAAAGCAGGAGAGATGCCTCTTTCTCTCTAGGATTTACATCTGGGAGAAGTATCCTAGAAAACACCTTCCCAGCTTTTCCCACAAACACAGTGAACAAGGAAAGCAGTTGTGAGTCACTGATTGTTGTCGCTGCCTCTTAGATTGTTGAATTTTTATCCAATGACATTGGTTGAATAAGAAAGTAAATGCCTTTACCAGATTGTCATTCTTCCATTTGTTTAGCTGGAAGATAGATATTTCACTTCAAAATGGTCACAGTGTTAACAACAGGAGTAGAGAGTATCCCTAACCCATTCTAGCCTATGCAGTAATAGTTAAGCCATTGGCATTTTTCTGAGATGAGGAGGAGACCCTGTGCCCCAGACTGAAATGTAAATAAAACCCAGTTCTCTCACAGAACTTTGGGTTTGGAGCTCTGCTTATGAGAGGGAAGAGAAAATGCACATAGGCACCATATGGCAGCTTTCCTTAATCAAGTACATAACAATTGATTTTATTTATTTTTTTTTTTATCTTGTGTGCATCTGTGGATGGATATTAGACCCAAACAAAGCCAATTTGATTAAACTTCTCATGGGAACTCATTCAAAACCCACCTGGATGCTGTCCTGTACAACCTGCTCTAGGTGTCACTGCTCTGGCAGGGGGGTTGGACTAGATGATCTCAAGAGGTCCCTTCCAACCCCTGTGATTCTGTGATTCTGTGATTACAGAAAAGCCTCTTTTGGATATCCCAGTGAGTTTACAGAGCCCTCTCAAGATGTGGGCACAGAACTAGCACTTGGGGCTTTAGAGAGTCTAAGATTCACACTTTCAGACTGATTGAAACCTGATTTTCAGCTAAATTATTCCTATGTGTCCTTTCTATCTTTAAAAATGGAGACAATAAATGCTAAGCATAAACATGTTAAAACAAAAAATTATTAAGAAAAGAGAATTGTCAGGGCTATCCTTCCAAAGTAGTTATACTGCCTACCTTCATTTGATTTTAATGTTGCATGTCACTTGATCTGAGCTTTTGGACTTAATCTTTAGAATAAATTTTATATATAGATAAGTACACACACATTAAAATTCTTGGATTAAATACAAACACCATGGACAGTCAAATACCTTTGAATAGCACAAAAGTGGATGAGGCAAAGCGTGAGCCTCAATAAAAGATCCTGAAGATTCTCAAAAATTTAACAAGCCTAGGAACAGGAATCCAGGGAGGTCATTGTATTATGCTATTGTCTAATCACAGTGGCAGTTAGCCCATAATTACCATATTAGTCTATCAAAGGATGCTTGTTTTAGACAAGATTACTCTAAGATCTGTCTTTGCTCACGTTTATTTCTTTGTTCCATACAAATGAAAAGCTGGAATTGATCCCATCTTCATTCATTGGACTTTTGCCTTGTTTTGCAAGCTGTGCCTAAATTTTTGTAGAACAAAATAAACTTCCCTGAGGTTGTGTTGATAGAAAAATTACTTTGTCACATGATACCTGCAATCTGATTTTAAGCGGCCATACAACCTCACTATATCAGCAACACCAAAGCTCACAGAAGTCTCATAAAGTCAGTATAAAATGCAAATACTGTTTACTTAAATCAGACAGACAATGCTAGTCAGATATTTTTATTAACAATCAACACTATAAAACCTTCTTAGTCCAATAAAAAAATTCATATAATGCAGGACAACGATAAAGAAGTGAATAATACTTGGTGTGCAATGTTTTCCCCAAAGGGGTAGGGCATTAAGATTATTTACAAGCTCATACTCTTGCCCTGATATGTTATAAACGTTCCACTCAGCACAGATTTAGATCTTGCCAGTTATGTTTGAATCTCCCTCAACACCATTTGTCTAGTAGGTCTCCAGTGACTTTAAAAGGATGAAGTTTAGCTTAGCTCTGAACTCTAGCAAGCTTACCATACTTCAGCAGTGTACAGATGAACCATAGGGTGAAATAGGAATTCTCTCGCTTTGGGCCTTTCTCCCTGAATTGACATTTCCCAACGGTTAGGAAAAAATCATACCGCAAAGTGTCATGTGTCAATCAGAAAACCAAAACTGGTCCGAAGCAGTCAGTTCTCCTCTGTCTGAGCTTCAGCTCAAGCCATATGGGTCCAAACTAGCCTGGCTTGAGATGGCAAGTCTGCACAGCACTAGGGCAACTGATGAGCCTGCTAGCTCCCAGCAGTAGATATCTTACCACTTAGACTTAGTTATTCAGTCATATTCAGATTGGTAAGATAGCACCTTTAAAATAAACTCTGAATAACTACCAGGACATAATTTCCCTCCCTTAGAAAAGATGATGATTCAGGGTAGAGTTCCTCTTGGTTGTGTTTGAAGGAGACAAAGGAAAGGAAGTTAAAAATAGAAGGCAACTCATTCCAGTCAAAAGTCAAGGAGCAGTTTCAGGGCTACATCTTCAGTCTTCCCACTTGTTCACAGCAGGGAACTTCCGAAGACCAAAGAAAGCAGTGGAAACACTGCTCAGATTTACAAATCAGGTGGGAAAGAAAATTCATGCTCAAATAAGCAAGGAGAACAAGTCTACTTTATCCGTATACAGCGGAATTAAAGTAGCAACAAATAAGCATTAGCAAGTAAATCATAAGTAAGTAGGAGTAAGAGAAACGCTGTATATGTATATTAAGTTTTGAGGACTTCTGATGACACTTTTGTGAAATTCTAAAATTACTACAAGGAACATACCAGCTGATAGCATTTATTTAGAGACTAGCAGCTTCCCTAGTTGATGGACTTAAGAAGAAACAGCACATTTAAAATAAAATTGCAACTGTTACTTCTTATCTAGCATGAGTGTTAGAAATTCCCTCTGCATTTTTTCCATGTGATATAGCAATGGCAGCTTGGGATCTGTACACACAGATGGTGAGGAAGAACTCCCTTAAGCATGTTTCGCTTTTCACCATTCCTACTGTGTTACACAACTTGACTATCTGCAGTCCCTTGAAACCAAAGGTATATTGTGTGGAAAGAATCATTCTAAAAATATTACATAAACAACTGCAGGGCAGCCTGAAAAGCTATTTCAAATTTACACCAGAAATTTTTCCTTTTGAAGTGATTAGATCACGTGGAATTCTTCTTTCAAATAGATACAGCTTAGCTGTGTTCACACCCTGTTTGATGAGTTTAACAGATGAACCTGGGATAATTCCAAATAAATTATAAAATAATTTGTATATTTCTGCAACATGCAGTTGTGAAGATTGCAACATATAGAATGAGATATTAAAAAATGTAAGAAATAAATGTAATCATAAACCCATGTGAAAAAGTTGTGTGCTAAATATTATTAAAAACATAGGAAATGGTTTTTGCTTCAGTGCTTGCATATAGAGCACCTGACCGTAGAGTTTCTATTTATTTTTTTTATTTTTACTAGAACTAGTGGGAGGTTTGTAGAACTCTGAGAATTTAATGTTAACTACTTCATTCTCTAAATTTTTTCTGTTAGACTCATTCGAGATCACTCAGTCTTTTATTTAAAGCAGTCCCTCAATGAAATAGCTGTCGTCATATCTTTGTTGATGAGTAATGCATACTTTGTCGTAAATAAAAAAACCCCATACTAGCTTACTGCAAATGTTAACAATCATCATTAAGAGATGTAGATTACCATCCCAACTACCTCAGTGTACATGGTCTTGAGTATTTTAATGAGTTAAGATAAAGTTGAATTTCATCATTGCCACAGTCCTAGAAATTTGAGCACAAATCTCCATGACTGGAATCCATAAACATGAGTAATGGCCTAAGATTCTTAGCCATTAAATAGAGAGAAACAGGAGTCTTGAAGTAAGATTTAAAAGATTCAGCATGATGAATGGAGAGGGACACATCAAAGCTTGTCTTTGGGAAATACTGTAGAGGGACACCTCCAAATTCCCGCCTCCCTTTTGTCTCTTTCTGCAGGTTAAAATATCTCTTTCTGCTCCCTGCTCAACCCCCACGGCTAGCAGGAAGGAATACCAAATTCTGATCCCTCCTCAAGGGAGGGGTTTTTAATTTTGATGGAAAGGGTCATTGAATAAAATGGATGCAGGGGGATCAGAATCCTATACCCAAAATTTCCTATTCTGAGCCCTCTCCTCACTGGGTTTCCATTTTTTCCTAACTTCAATAGGAGTGGAGGGCACCTACATCTCAGTCCTTTTTCTAACCTGCTGGTCCCCACTTATATCTGGTCTGTGGGAATACATCTACACAGATAAGTGTGGACAAATAAAGGCTCACACTGATTGTCTTCCATGTTAGGCATGTGAAAGGCATCTTTATTTTTAAAACCCGTATGACTTATTGAGGCCTTTCAGTACTTAAAGGGGGCCTACAGGAAAGATGAGACCAAACTTTTTAGCGGGGCCTGTTGCAATAGGACAAGCGGTAATGAATTTAAACTAAAAGAGGGAAGATTTAGACTAGGTATAAGGAAGAAATTTTTTACAATAAGGTCGGTGAAACACTGGCACAGGTTTTCCAGAGAGGTGGTAGATGCCCCATCCCTGGAAACATTCAAGGTCAGGTTGGACAGGGCTCCGAGCAACCTGATCTAGCTGAAGATGTCCCTGCTTGTTGCAGGGGAGGTTGGACTAGATGACCTTTAAAGGTCCCTTCCAACCCAAAGGATTCTATGATTCTATGATTCTATGACTATCACTATTTTGTCCTCTAGTTTTGAAATGTCTGAGGTTGAGGAGGGATTTAACTTGCATCTTCCATCTGATTCACATTTACATCTAAATTTTAGATAGCTTCAGTTTGTGAAATGAAAACTACTCCTAAAGATGCTGAATTCAGTAGAGTTTTATGAATTGCTGTGTTAGTCAACTAAATTCCATTTATAATGATATTTAGGGGATTAAGTCCCTTTGTGAACCAAAGCCCACTGGCCTGCAACCATTTAGGAGGACCCAGTAAGAGATTACCCTCAGGTTACTCTTTTAATTCTAGACATTAATTGTAATAATACTAAGTAAAAAACAACCCTCCAAAAAAAACCCCAAAACACCCTCAAAAACAGATAACAACTTTAAGTTCAGATTTTTTCTCAAAAATGGTTTAATTAAGTATTTGGGGATCACAAATCATTTGTTTATTAATGAATAAAATGTAATATCTACTGAAGTAATATTAAATGTTGTTGGCTCTTTGTAAAGTTTCCCAGTGTACTTTTTCCTGAACATATTGTAAAATTGCATGAAGTCTCCCAGTAGTAACAGTTGTCCCTGAATAGCAAAAGTACCTCTGTAATAATGACATCTTCCAAATATTTAATGATAGATAATATGTTGTGAACAGGAGACGAAATTTAAATAATCAATCTAGAGAAAAATTGCTGTCGCTGAGGTTGAAGTGAAAATGTTTGCCAAAATCCTGTTAAACATGGAACTAAATATAATGTGGTAACTATCTGGGAAGGTTAATCCTGGTATTCAGCTTTTTCATCATTTAGTACTTTCACTAGAGGATAAAAAGAAACATCCCTTGTGTGTGCTAATTTGTAAATTCAGTGGAAAGACCATCTCTATGTTGGAGACAGAGCATGAGCTATCTGTGGTGATCAGGGAAATCCCTGTGACTTTGAACTGTTCTGGGTTGCAGAGTAGAAGGCATCATAGTCAGTGCTCTTATCCTTCAGATTACAGCTAGATTGCCTGGGCACCTATTTGCACCCTTTTTCTATGTTGGGAAATAAAGCTTCTTCTTAAACATAATATACATTTTCAGGTAAAATGCTGAATTTAGGTTTCATTAGGGCAGTGCATACTGTCCTTATGAAAACAAACAAAATTAAACCAAACCCCAATATTTCATCACAAATCAAGATTGGTTAACTAACAAGAATTTAACACCAGATGAGGTAAGTGATCATCAGAAGTAAAATAAAAGCCACTCTCAAAGAAAGGAAAATATTCTGGAGAAATTGAAGGAACTAGATAGAGTGGAAGATGACAAAAACTTCTTTAGTCACCACTACTCTCACAAAATTTTGAGCTGTTACTAACCCATTCATCTGAGTTGCAAGAACAATTCACCACCTTTATTGCTGTCCATCCTTGAAGGACCAACGTAAAAGTACCAAAGAGAAGAAGAAAGGGAATGTCACAGCTGCTGTCTAACTGGAGAAAACCAACAATATTAACTGTAAAAACCTAACAATACTAAATTTTTCCCACCCCTAACTTTAATCCAAACATGAGAAACAGTGTATGAGGTAAATTGATGGACTCTTTATTTAACTTTATTGTATTCCTACTAGAGTCTGTAACTCTGCAAACAGTAGGCATAATGGTTCTGCAAACTGTCGAAAACCTGAATAATGCAGTAAGTAGCTCTGACAACTTCAACAGATTTTTAATTTGGCTCTTAATATTCTTGCTGCCAGCACATTAATATAATTTCCTCCCACAATTCCTTAAGAAAAGTGTAAGACAAGATGACCTCTGTATTTCTCCTTTGTTGCTCTGTAGCAATGACTCACTGCTGTAATTATTGAGTTTGACATTACTGCAACTCCTTGCCCATTCTCCTTGCTGTTGAGACAAGTGAAATATGCCAGGCAACAAAATATTAATTCAATATATCCAGAGTAAGAACACATATCTTTCAATTTTAAAGATAAAGTATTAATATTAAATACAACAATAAATGGAAATGATCAGTTTTCCTTAAGAATTGTTTCAGTACAACCTGTCTATGGGACAACAAACACTACATGGTAGAAAAATATTTCCCTGGGACTGTGCACGGTTAATGGAAAAGCTTGTTTTCCCTCTGAAGTGCTCATTCTAATTTTAGCTCGTGTTTGAGCCAGGCACACCTGACAGGTCAAAGGAGAAAAGTACGTTTATTCTGGACAGTGAACAAGCAAACCTAACGTAGCCATGAACAAGAAATACAGCTACGCCTCACAGCAAACTATACAGTAGTCTAGTGAGCCTTGCTGCTGTGCTGAATGTGAATTTATACAAAAAATACAACAAATTTGCTTTTTCTATATTAAATTTCTTGAATAATTGACTAAAGAGCTGTACTCATTGGGAACAGCTATACCGAGCAGGGATAATTAAAAGACATCTAGATTTACTGTCAGAGAAATTTTTCCTGCTGTAAGGCAAGTGGCCTGTCATACTGCTGTATGCAGACAAATGGTGCTTTGTCACAGCTTACGAAAATGTTTAAAAATATGTTTATTCTGGACAGTGAACAAGCAAACATATGCTTCTACTACTTGAAATACATGCTACAGAAGCCCCAGAAACAGTCACTGCGGCAGTGTGAGCTGTTAGGTTTGCAGCTGATGTCAGTAACATAGTGGTGATGGAGAGGAAACATACGCCAATGCTGGTTTTTACTGCTAACAGGGACAGAACCTACTGGTTCTACTATCACAATGATGTGTTGAACAGAAATAATTCCCTCTACTCTCATCTCTCACCAAATGCAGCACGGAAGAGATACATTAATCTGATATTACCATTTTCTGTTAAAACTGTTTTTCAACACAATACTTATTAAAACAAAATCACCCACCATTTTTTTTTCTCATGGAAATCTGAAATGAAACTTTTCAGTTAGTACATTTATTACTTTTTGTTATTAACAAAAAGTTAAAATCTTGCTACAGAAAACCAATAAATCTCACTCTCCCACCAACTATATAAATGCTAAGATTTCCTGTTGCTACAGAAACTACCACTTTTGTCCTGATTCATGGCTGTATAATACATAATATGTTAATTTAGAAAGTATAGGAGTTGCATTAATTTCAAACTTGAAATAACTAGACATGATCAATATTTTAGACAGACGTATAAACACTGAACATCTAAAATGATAATGCAAATTGTTTTGATAGCGTAGAAGATGGATGAACTTCTTAAAAAATAAAATACAGAATTAGAACTTATCTGAATATTTGCCCAGGACACAGGCAAAGCCAGAGTTAGAGAAATTTGGTTAAATTAAAATGTAACTTAAAATGTAAAAATTTTTTTTTCCCTACTCAAATACACTTCCTGGGTTTGGCTGAAGCCAAAAGCAGAAATGCCAAAATTGATTGTCAAGGGATTTTTCAGCACAGAAATACAGGGACCCTCCAGAGTAACTCCTATTTTAAAGGTTTCTAAGGTTTATATAAGTAATCAGACCTTCTGCTGCTTATCTTTACTGAATTGCTGAACCTTGGGATGTTTGTATATTTTTATTTAAGGATCTGTTTCACAGCCATTGAAGCTAGTGGAAAAGTTCAGTGAACATTGGTTTCAAATTTTATTTATCTGTAAATTCATTAATCCTTTTTGAAAATCCAGTAAAAGAGACCCACAGAACACCAGTAAAATTTAAACTTAATAATTCTTCCAAAAGATGTTTCAAGTTCCAAAAGTCTCATAAATATAGTTTGTTGAAATCCATGCAGATATATTGTAATAGTGGATTTCATAAATCTATGCTTTAGTTGTAGTGAGGGTGACATTAATTACCCACTGTCATCCACAGAGGTTGTACATTATCCTAATTAACTGTTTTAGATAAAAGAGAAATGGAAAACTTCATGTATCAGCATGCTGTTAGTGCTTTACTTTTACTCTGATGACTACTGTAGAGATACTAGCTTCTTGTTACACCACAGTGTCATTAAAAATATCATTTACAGGCCACAGTAAAATATTTATCACACAGTTTACTTAATTGAAAGTAGTTAATCATAAGTAACCGTAAAAGTTACAAATATTGTAGATAGAACTATGTTAAAAATTTATATAAATCTTATGGAGATATGTTGGGTTTTGGAATTAATGTGTTTAAACAGTATATAATCAATGTGGTTTGGAGAGAGTGTTAGGGTTTTGATTTGGACTTTTTGTGGGGTTTTTGGTTGTTTTTTTTATTTGTAAAGAGTGTGCTGGAATTATGGCTGAAATTAGCTATAGTTGTGCTATAAGATCATCAAGTCCATCTCTATTGAGACTTTGTTGTGTTTTGTGTTATTGTTTGCAATTAGAAGAAGAAATCTGTGAAGATGCCATTTAAATGTGACACTTCCACCTACAGAGATGTAAAAGAAGATAGGACTAATTGCATCTTCTTTTTTCCCAGTATTTGCTGGAAGCTATGCTATCAGTAAAACCTATTTAAGGATGCCTGTTATTAATTTATAAATACCCTTTTACAAAATAGAGTTTAAAAGTCCTAAAACGCTAACATTTTCAGAAAAAAATGCATTATCTGTGCACTCAGCAATTACATATTCTTACTATTTTCAGATTCACTGGAATAACAAATTGCTATGCTTACTACAAGAAAATTCAGAGGTTTATTCACACTTAAGCTTTTTCTCATTAGAAAGTCACTGTCATTGAACTGGATGAGCTTTGTACATGTCTAATTCTTGCGGTTCCATAGCTTATATATGTATCTTATTTTATTTTTTAAATTAACAAACAATGTAAGTACCTTTCTAAGTGGAGATAGTTTTGGTGGTTTTTTTTTTACGTGGATACTGGATCCTCACTGTTTTCTTAATTCTGGAGGTTCAATCAAATTTTGGTACAGCTTAGCAGAAAACTGCAGTCTACCTGAAACAAGTCACTATCCCAAGGATTTGGACTATCTTTCAGAGCAGAAATTGATGTGATATTTTAACTGATACTGGCCCCTTCCTTGATATTAGACTGTTTCTCTAAAATTCCATGGTCATGATAACGTCTCAGGTCACAAATCAGGCAATAAGATAGCTAACCCTTGAGCAGGCCTGCCCTGAAGGAAAACCAGATCAAGAGTAGTGTATAGTACCACAAACTATTCAGTTTGCTATGAGAGCAAGTGGTAACAATCAGATCAGAGAGAAGCAGAAAAATAAGAGCAAAACCAAGGACCAGCAGTGAGACGATGTCTTTAGATTCCAAAGACTTTGTATGAAACAAAATGAGACAATGTCCTTGAAATAACCTGTTCCAAAATGTCACTGAGGTTTAAGTACCTCCTATAAGGAGACAGCTCTTGTGATTCACTTTATGGAAACATTTACACTTCTACACAATGAAAGTAAAATGCTGTCATTCTGTTCAAGAGACATGCTTGCTTCACACAGACTTATATTGCTTGAAGTTGTGTGGAATGGCTAAGGCTGTGGCTAAAAAGGCAAAGGGAGGCACACTAGCTCATAGAATTCCTGACTTGAAATAGGAGTACTGAAATAACTTTGTTTTTCTCAAATTGAATGTTGAATGAGGTGTAACCTGTAATCACCATTCAGAAATTACTTAAATACTGAATTGGACATAACATCTAGATTGAATAACCTTTTCCCCATGTTTCCACTGGCACAATAGTTAATTGAAACTGTGTAAGGTACTTTTAAAATATCTATGGGTTATTTTTCTCCTTGTGAAGAGCTTGAATGTAAGGAAATGAATCATTATTGATAGAAGTGGAAATAGTCTGCAATTAATTTTTCATCAATTTTTTTTGATTGTTTATACTTTATTCTGTGCTAGCAGTGCAATCTTCTTTTACAATTGTGCTCCTTTGGGCATTTGCAGATTCTGTTTTTGAATTTTTTCCAGTGTTAATGACCTAATGACCCTCTCAAATCATACTATAGCATTGCTATAATGTGGCTGGAATGGAATGAGTTTGCAGCTGCCAAAAGACTACGATTTAAAGAAATAACTTAATGAATAACACATTAAAATAAATATTTTGGGTTCTGCATGAGATTTTCAAGATTTATTATGGGATTCGTGTCAAGAGATGTGTGCTTCCTGCTGGGTGAATCCCAGAGGAAAATGTAGGGATATTTTGGGGGGATACTATTTTCAAAGCAAAATGTTGATCGGGATTTCCATTCACTTACTTATGTTTGAACCTGTGCAGTCCTGACAAGTAAGCCAGTTCACAATTTATCAATTTCTGTTAATTAGATTAATGACCTTAATCTGGTGGCTGTGTACTCAGACTGATGACATCAGTAAACAGTAAGGGATATTGCAGAATCACTTTGTGGAGATGACAGGAAATGCAATAATTTCCAAACATGGAAACAATATAAGGTAATATTAATGACAACATGATTTTCATGATCTCTTTCTGACCACAATATATTTTTATATTTTTTTTTTAATTTATTTTTTACATTTTCATGTCATCTTAAAAAGTGTGCAATGGTAATGGAACAAATGACTTGACTTTCAGTGAGAGCTCTGGTGGTCCTGCCTCAGCAGAGTACTTAGTATGTGCTTAAAATAAATAAATAAAAAAATTTGTCTAAGTGCATTACTGAATGAAGGTCTAAAAAATTAAAAAATGAAAGGAGGGGAAAGAGAAGAAGAAAAAGGTGGCGAAGAGAAAGGAAAGGCTTCTCTTATTCATATAGTATCATTCACACCAACAATATGACAATTTTTTTTTTTTTTTTTATTAAAGGCTTATGATATTGAAAACAGGATGTAGAATGAAAATAGTTATATATTCAAATATGTCCCACCTCCAGCCTGAATAATATGCAACAGATCTGGCTTGATCCCTTTACTCATTAGTGGCTGTATTGTACATGTTACACTCATCCTCTGGCCTTTATCTCCATTATCATACAAAGGTTAGGCTTTCATTATAAGGGCAAGTATCTAGGAAAAGGTAACATTTTAAAAGTGACTGATGCACAGAGAGTTTCTGTGAAATGTTTATAGTTACTTGAAAAATAAATAGTGGCTTCACTGTTTGCTTGGTTTTCTTAATGCAAAATTAAGTTTAAAAAATGCCAAAATGAGTTATGTGGCACTAAGACCTTTGTAGAAAAATATAAACAGACTGTTAAAACATATTTCAACTCCCTTGGCGTCATTTGTGGCCGATAAACAGTCATATATGAGTGAAAGGTTCACTGACTGTCACCCATTTATGATCCAAGTTCTTTGCTGGTGCCACACTGACCAGGCTAACAGGGATCAGCATGTCTTACATGCTTTTTTCCCTCTAAAAACCCAGGTCATGACCTTAAAAGAGCTGTGATTCACAATAATGACTTCTTTGGTTCAAATGGCATTGATATTGGTACAAAGAGGTTTTACTTCAGTGCAACTGAATTATAATGTTAAATAAAAGAAAACAGAACACAAACGGTGCACGTGCACTTGGGTCAAGTGTGGTGAGTTTTCCAGCACTGATTTGAAATTGCAAACACACCAGCCTCTAGTATCTGGTGAAACAGAAAGCTGGAGACTGGACTCTGTATGGCACCAGGCACTCATCTGTCTTTTTCTAATTGCCATTGTTATTGAGTACCTCCTTCTTCCATGATAATAAAGAAGGTTTATTTAAACTTTGCAGACCAACTAAACAATAAAAAGTACACTGCATCAGATACCATAACACTTCCGTGCTCTGATTGTCAAAGTTGTTATCCGTTTGTAGGCTTATGTAAATTAGTAGCTCTGTAGACATGGTGTAGGCCTCTACTTTGTGCTCTAACTCACCTGCTGCATTGCTGCTGTGAACTAAATAAATGAATAATATCACTTTTTTATTGCCATTACTTTAGAGAGACATAGCAAAATCAAGTATGTTTCCATTTGATAGGGAAAAAACCCCAAACCAACAATCTCTTAAAGACTGATGCAGTGAATGACTCTGGAAAAATCTGGGATGATCCCTTTCCCAAATTCTCTCCAAGCCTCACAGGTACACTTGACTTTTTGACTCATGACAGAAGCAAACTCACAGAAAGTATTGCACCACTTTGCTGGTATTATCCTGAAAGTATAGTGAATCAGTGCAGAAAGTGTTCTCAGAATCAGGCTCTAGAAACACTTTCCAGTAGAGCTGTTAATGATAAAAGGGGAGGAAAAAAACCCTGGAGTTGGTTGGCTGAGCAGTTGGTAACAGACTTCAGAGACTTTAACCACGAACACACTAGATTAAACAAGGGTCACGCTAAGAATTTCTGCATGTTTTTTTGCAGGCAGATGAAAGCTTGCTCTGTCAGGTCTCTAGGCAGACATGAGCTCATTCTGCCCACACTCCATCCTGGCTGGAAGCTGTACTGTCGCAATAAGCACGACACTGAGCCTACTCAAGGGCAGGATGTATTAGCTTGGGCTCGATGCCACATTGACAGGTCTACCGAGCTGCTGTTTAGTGCAGAGTGGGCAGAGAGTCAGCAGCTATGTGGGCACAGACAGTGCACATCTCTTTGTTAGAAACTGTACAGAGGGACTCTCCGGGTCCCTTTCTTCTTTGCTTCTGCATGGTGGAGAATTTAAGTTTAAATTTTTGGTTAATGGTGAAAATTTTGGACATTTTGGAAAACATTCCAAGCAGCATTTTTTTTACTCTGGAGACATTGTCACTGATGCTAAATAAATTCATCATAATCTTGTAAACACGTCGTGGTCAAGTTCACTCTGATGGAAATCTCGGTCACGCACAGGAAGAATATAATTTTTCTGATTAAAATCAGAGACACACCTCATTCTTTGTATCCCCATTTCAACCTTTTCTGGACTGGCATTTGGAAGTGTCAGTTTCTTTAGTTTTGATCAAGGTTCTCACAAGAATAATGTCCAGGTTAAATATTTTTATCTGGACCTGAATTTGGGTCCTGAAAAAGTACTCCACTTCCCAGCATTCACAGATAATAGTGAGGAGAATGATACAATCATGGAATCTGCATTAAAGAAACTATTCCAATACATAGATATTTTGTAATCCTGAATTTTGCTGAGATATTTTTTTCTTGTTCTGCATTTTACTTTTACATTAGTCTCTCACAGTCCTTTACTGTTTGTGCACTTAATCTTATAGATTCATTATATCGCAATCCTAAATCATCAATGTATCAGTGATCATCAAGCATTAATGAAAGTTTAAATGTCCACCCTGTGATTCTGTATCCATATATAACTTTTGACATGTCCTTACACATATCCCTTACATTTTGTACACAAATTTTCTCTATGCTAATCTACATTCTGATAATCATTATAAGTTGTAGAGAGTTTTAACGCTCTCTTTGTTTATGATGTTATACAAGAATTAAGTAAATTTAAACAGCGAAAAAGTGACAACTGGAATACTCAGCTGCTGATTAAGAAAATTATTATAACATTTACAATTAGTTATTGTGTTATTTAGCTTTTTATAGAAATAGGGCCAAATATCCCGTCACTTCTGTCCCTGTGATGGATAGCCTGAATTTAAATGCCACCTGATCTTGGAGATGTCTGGATATCCTACACACGATAGTATTGATATAAAAAAATTCCTCATGGGTGGTAAATATGCAGAAGTGTCTCAGCTTCACAAGGTTCTTTTATTCAGGAACTGTTTCATGTCAAAGCCCGGCGGAGGTGAAGAAAAAATGTTACTGCTTTCTATTCTAAATTCTACACTAATACAAACATCAGTAGGTTTAAGCTCTTTGTAAATGCTTTGACAGAAGCAAATTAAAGAAACATAGCTCTTCTTGGTGTTGTTACTGGCAAAAGTGGGAACTCTTACCTTGGGGACAGTGAGATCCCTTCACACCAGGATTTTATAAACTTTGCTAAAATATTTGTTTGTCATTCTTTCTTAATATAAATATGTGGAGGTGGCATTAAGCAACAGAGGCTTAAAAGAGACCAACACTGTGCAAGAAGAATAACACTCTAGATTACTCATAAAGATAATACCAACAAGATGAGAGTAGTCATTTTACATTGGAGAACCAAAAAAATTTACCGTTACCTTATAAAAGCCTGTGCGGCTTTCTCTTAGGTGCCGTGTCATGCTCTGCTTGTACCTGCTGAAGTCTCCACTGAGCTACACTATGTAACAAGTAAGATCACTGTCAAGTTTCCGTAGATATTTTTTCTGTCTATACTTAAATGCAATAAAGAGTTCTCTCATATTTGTGTGCCTGCGCAGTAGCCCTCAGCAGGGATTTCATTATGCTGTTCTTGCTTTGCATGATATTTTTCTCACGCAAGTCTACGAAAATTTTTTTCTGTAGAGATCCTCACCAGGTAATAAGTAGTTGAGCTACCAGTGGTTGCTACTCTCCACGTTTCACGTAACAACTTGCTGATGTGAGTGGTTACCCACCATGTAGGACTTGTGGCCTCAGCAAGAGAAAGGTTTGAAACCACAAAGCTTCCCTCACAACGGTGCCGTAACCAGCAACACGTGTCCTGCTGCAAAAAATTGTTCAAGATTCACTGAGTATTAGAGAAAGTACAAGTTTAATTCTGTAACAGAATTTTTTCCGTAGTGTTCAGAGTTCAGGGATAATCCTCACTGCTTTATAACATATTTGCATAGTTTAATCAAAGGCTATTTGATCCAAAATGAGACATAATCCATGGAGCAGGGAGCATAATCTTAGAATTCCCTCTCCCAGCTCACTGACAAATGACCCGGTACCTATTCATTCACTGAGCAGTGAATTCTTCCCTGTACAGTATCAGAGCTTCATCGAGGAGCCTGTTCCTCTGCAGCACGAATTGCTGCTTTCTCTTGGGAAGCAGTAACTATGGTCTGGATCCCCTCTGGCAAATGAATGCATTAACCCAGGGTCTTTCATTTCTTTCCTGAGTAAGACAGGACATTGTCTCCTACCTTCAGGCTGTGGGCTGTGAACCGTCAGTGGATATTAATGGATGCCTTGCTATTTTCAGAATTTCCTAATGGTTAACTCTAGGCAGCTTTCTGCTCTGCATGTTGCCTGATTTGGCTTCTGTCTAAGGAGCTTATCTCTCCCCAGGCATGCACGGAGAATCGAGTGTCTCAGCTAGGGTCCTGCAGTCTGCTCCTGGGGCCCGACAGCTTTAATGTTAGCACTGAAAATCTTTATCTCACCTACCTGTAGGAAGCCATGTCTGATTTGTGAATAAGCACTTAAATTCAAATTCCTTAAATACAGGATGATGTTTAAGTCTAGTAAATTATTACAAACCTTTTCTTTTTTTTTTCTTGCCTCAAGTAATCAGTAGATTGAATTGATGTGTTTATTTTATTGTAGATAAGCTTTATGGGAAAATAAGATACTTTTGTTCTTACTCATATTTTCCTTTTCTTAAAAAATGAATCTAGGAGCCTGGACAGGAGATAATAACATGCCCATTATGTCCCATAGCGATAGCTGTGGTGGAACATATTGGAAAACAAGCTTCTCTCCAGTCATGTGGTGGAAAAGCCCTGAAACACCAAAGGAAAAAAATGTTTCTAGAACCATAAGACCACAATCAAACTTCATTATTGAAAGCTTCTTATTAATAGCCTGTCAAAAACCCCTGGAAGTTGTGTTTTGCAGGTACATGAAATGAATTTATGGAGAAGAGTTATCCAGTTTTGGTGAAGACAATATATCAATCTGGAGAAGGCAACTGAAAATTAATCAGGTGAGGCAAAAGGATAGAGAAAAGTAAGACTCAAGACAGCAACAACTTAGAGATGGCTTGAAAGATCTAATAATGAAAATAAACTAATAGATGTCTATCATTATCTATCATCTTTTATTGATGAATAAGTGGATACACAAAAATGGGTATGTCATTATTACCTCAGACGTATTCTGAGTAGCTCACACTGGATGCTTTATTTTCCTCCTGGAAAACAAGGCTGCTGTACAACCAACAGTGTATACCTTGTAAAGCCTGTATACCAGTACTTTTCTAAAATCTCAAGTAAAGAATTTCCCAGAGTTTATGGAATACCTCTGTTGGTTTCTCTTCATATCCTAGATATTGGTACATTAAAGAGCTCTAGTCATATTTGTGATGAAAATAAAACAAATAAAGAAATGTTAGGGGTTTTTAATGGTGTTTTTTAACAGATACTGTCTGATAAATTCTATCATTTCTGAGCTGACCTTACATATATGAATTAGCATTTGACTTTCTAAAAAAAAGAGATTTTCATATCACCTGAAACGCAGTTCATGCCTGTGATCAATTGATTTAGAAAGGTGAGGAGGTTTGTGCTCTTCAAAGTGTATTACTGTAACTGAGTATGTAGATGCTCTCTATCAAGGGTCTGAAGACTAATAGCAGCACCCTTTTTACATGGAACTGTTTAATACTAAGACAGCTAATGATGAAAACTGCAAATACCTAACTCTTTCAGAGGAAATAATACCTCTTCTGTGTATGGAATTATTTGTGCCATTGCATCTATAATGAACCACATAATAAAATTCCAAATTAAATTTGCTAAATAAGTTAAGAAAAGTAATCATCAGTGCCTTTCTGTCATGTGAACTAGAGAACTACATTGGTAGTTCTGTAACAATTTGTACGTCTTGGAAAATCAATTATTATACTTCATATGAACAGATACAGTTTGGTATTGAATGTCTGTAATAGCTGGGTCTGGTACAGCTGTGCTTTCATGGCTGCAGCCTGTGCTCGCTCTTCACTCAAACGTGGCAGATGGTCACTAGATTTTGCAGAGCTGCCACATATGAAGTTTCAGGGGGATCATGAAGTATTGCATACCACTTCACAGAGGGCCTATTTTGCTAAAGTGAACCCATTTTCTTGCTTCTTGAAGGGAATACAAGCAAAAAATGCTCTGGTGCTGGCAACCGCCTCCCTGCTCCCCAGGCAACTTCCCACCAAAATGGGCATGTGGTGGGGGAAGGTGCTCTGCTACTGCCTGACCTGCTGTCCAACCGAGTCCTCTCCTCTGCCCCTCAGGAGCTGTACGTCATCCCTCTTCTATCGATTCCCAGCATCCTCTTTCACTATTCACTACCCCTTCTCTACTCAGTTGCTCTTTTACAGTGTTCAGTATATAGGCATTCTCATTATATTCCATAACAGAGAAGAAGAAAACCTCTGCTCCTACTTCAGGATAGTCACAGCTATTGTATAGTGAACTACAAATGAGCTTCATGTAGTTGAGGTGGGAAATGATCAGCTGTGGATGGATAGGGATTTATGTGGATTAAGTTAAATTTTATTATTCATAAACTCCACAAGTATATTTGCATCAAATTTTAGTTGGTCAGAGAAAATGTTATATTTCATTCCTGCTTACATTTAGAGATAGCATATGGACTGCCAGTGAGATTTAGTCACTGATGTAATATAACAACATTAACCCGGTTCCAGAAAGACCTCTGGTTAATGGGCATCAGATTGAATCCCTGCACTTCCAGTATTTAGACTTCACGGAATATTATTGGACTGACGGTGCTCTTAAATAGAATAAAGTTATTTCAGCCAGATACATATACATAAAGACATTAAATCTTTTTTCCATATTATCCATTTTATACCATTGGTGAAAAAATATTAAATATATCTTCAAATCATGGAAAGTATGCATACCACAGATATCATTCAGTCTGTTAATAGGATTTTGCATGGATATTTCCTCTGAAGTAGACTTGCAAATTGAATTTCAAGCTTCCAAAGAAAAGTGAATTTCTATGGGTTTATATTTGTGCACCATGTCTATTTTTTGAGTTATTCTGTAGTTTTCATTTTTGACAAGAAAAGTACTGGGGTCTGGGCACAGGACTGGGTCTCAGAGCATCTGTGTTTATTTTCTTGCTTTGCTACAGATTTCCACTGTAATTCTCTTCCTCATGTGAGAATGGTCCCTTTGAAGATTTACTGTGATACAAATAACACAGAAGAAGCTAAGCAGATGGTTCAGAAAAACTTACAAGTCAGGCTGATTCCCTTTTTTACCTAAACTACTAAAGTGACGCAAGAAGAAAATATGTTACTTGTGGCAAATGCATCACCAAAAAGCCTGGGTAATAACAAAGAACCACACCAATATTTAAAAATGAGGTTTTTTACATGGAGGAAAGTGACAATGGCCTGTTAATGCCCTGCTGTTGAAACAACAATAGTCTGTGGAATATGTTTTTAAATTAAAGACACATAAAACCAGCTGTGCCCATAAAAGTCACACTCTCAAATAATACTTCCTTTTACCTATTACAGCATTTTCATTGGTACCATTTAAAAGACTGTACAAAAAATATTTTTTCTCTACTTCACAGAAAGAAAAGTGAGAAATTTTTGTAACAAATACCAACATTAGTTTAACAATGGTTACTAAATAAATCAATAGCTTCCACCTTAAAAAAATCAAATATTAACATTACACCAAGGCCTCTGGCTCCAGGCTACCTACCTAGTTTGCCTAAAAAAACACAGAGAAATAATACTATTGCTGAAACTAAATATACAAACTCTTAAAAAAACGAGCTAAAAAATCCAGTACTCTGGGAAGACACCACTGAGGCCTTTCAATACTTGAAGGGGGCTTATAAGAAAGATGGGGACAAACTTTTTAGCGGGGCCTGTTGCAATAAGACAAGGAGTAATGGATTTAAACTAAAAGAGGGAGGATTTAGGCTAGGTATAAGGAAGAAATTTTTTACAATAAGGGTGGTGAAACACTGGCACAGGTTTCCCAGAGAGGTAGTAGATGCCCCATCCCTTGAAACATTCAAGGTCATGTTCTACGGGGCCCTGATCAACCTGATCTAACTGAAGATGTCCCTGTTTGTTGCAGGGGGGTTGGGTTAGATGACCTTTAAAGGTCCCTTCCAACCCAAACTATTCTCTGATTCTATGATTCTATGTTTCCATGATTCTGTGATTGTTTTATGATTCTATGACTCTACTCGGTGAACTAAAAACTCTCTGCTACCAGGTCCCATAAAATCTAAGAATCGTTAGTTTACATTCAACAACTGATCTGCTTTCCCAAAGTAAAGTCTGGAGAGAAACAGTATTTTGAAGAGCTTGGAAACTGAACTACATAGATTTGTATGAATCACAGGACCATGTCAGTGAAGTGATTTGAATCATTCCAATGACTTTCCTTCCTGCTTGCAACAAATTCCATCAACTTCTTGCCTCTGAGGACCCATACATCTGATTCTTCTCTACATAACTGATACTCTCCTGTCAACTGTCGACTTGTCTCTTGCTTGTTCCACTCTTAATGTATCTATACTTTCATTTTCTCGTAAGATTTCCTGATCTCTTTGTCATGTTGGTTCCAATATAAGGACTGTTCTCCTTAATTTTAACTATCAAAGGTCAGCCATCACCTTACGTACATGATTCACTCTCCGAAGTTAGGATGCAGTCTGTCCATCATCAGTTTTCACCTGTATCTACCTCCAGCAATTCCAGAGCCTTGCTCACCTCAGTAGCACTGCCTCATCATTTAATCATATTCCTCCATGGATAGGACCAAAGGTAGTGAGTCACTGCAGCAATGGAAAGCTTTTCTAAATAAAAGAATTACTAAATACCAGAATATATTGTCATAGGGAAGTGAGTTTATATTCAATCTCTCTAAAGGTTCTGAAGTGCAAATAGCTCAGCCAATTAAAAATTGTATTTCCCCTATTATCCATCCCATGCCTTGCTTGGAAGTGCTGCTCTTGTACCATGAGTAGCAAAAGCAGATGTGCATGCAGGCTGAAATTACTGCTGTTCAAAATCCAGCATCAGTGTATCTGCTTTCATTAACTAATATGTGGAATTATGAAGTGTGGTGCCTGAAGTCCCAACACATGGTTACTTTTCCATTTTAATTCTGGAGGGTCTGAGGATACTGGTCAGAGCAGCAGTCTGGTATATCTGTACAGCTGACATAAGAACATCTAACAATGTTAACAGACTATCAAGAGTGGGCTATGTAGCATCTGCACAGTAAAAGAGGAGAGCCTATGTGTTTTCCGGAAGTCTTTTATAGTTCTATGAATAATTCCTTTGACTTAAATTAAGAAACATTGTGCTAAGCAGGGCTTGCAAGACCTTCCTCTTCTTACTCTATGGAGATTTTACTTGCCAAAGTGGAAGGCTTGCAAAGAGACTGGAAGAGATAGCTTTCATCATATTTACAGACAGCCCTCTGAGTAATCATTTTGTCTAGATAAGAAGCCTAAGGGTGTTCTAAAGGAAATTAATCATTCAGATACTTCAATGCTATTGAAGGTTTCACATGTGGTGCAACATTGATTTTCCTGTTTGAGTTATCATTTATCATTATACATTTACTGTTTCAGAGTCCACCTTCTTGTCTCAACTTTCTTCTATGCAGTCATCATCTGGGATAAATAGATTTTATTCTGCATTCCCAGAAACCCGTTTGGAGCTGTCTCATTTTGAAAGAGAAACAAGTATATTTTTAACATACATGTGTTCAGCATTACTCTTTTTAATCATAGGTTCTTTAGACTAATAAAAAGTAGTAAAGAGAATACAAACAACCCAGAGAAAAAACAGAACCCTTCTGAAAGCACCAATTGGGAGTTATCCAGACTGAATCAAACTTTGCATAATGTTGGGGCTGGATTTCGGAAAAACAGCGTGGAAATTATTTTCTGTATTTTTTCGGACACATTTTATCACTTCATGGTATTTGTTTGTGTGTTTGTTTGTTGATTTTTTTTTTTTTAATTTACTATATTCAAACGTGAGACCTGAAACCTTAATTTTTTTTCATGTCTTCCAAACATACAAGGTACTGCCATAGAATAAATGAAAGATGTTTCACTTCTTGAGCTTTTCCTTTCATTTCAATACCTTTTCCCTATTTCAAATCTCCTTGACCTACTGCCCAGACCAGCTTGGAAACTTGTCTCTTTACAGGTTATTAGTGAACTTGTATTATTTGAAACTAATGTAGAGTACAGCCAACCTACAATGACTTATTTCTGCAAACAGTTTTGAAGAAGCAAAATTTAACGTGGGTCACTAACAGAAAATCCTAACAGCTTCCAAAGTAAGAGAGTAACTAGCCTGTTTGGCAAAATTATTTCCATTTAAAACAGTAACTAAAGTTTTGAAAAGGTATGCTGTTCTGTGTTTGAGGTATTGAAAGCAAACATGGCAAATGCCTGACAACTGTGAAGGAAAAGCACTGAGAGCAGGAGGTTGGGAACTGTGGTTTTCAACTTCAGAGGAATCATTTAAATTCTTAATGGCAGCTTCTCAGATAAAGAAAAAATAGCATTCTCTGAAGGGTGGCCAGCCTGTTAGGACTCAATAATCAGGCTTTTATTTGGCCTGCCTTCTGGAGTCGCTTCTATCACAGATAGTGATGCTGGCAAGGAAAATAAAGAGGTTTTATGTCATAGGATGCATTCTTGTAATAATTTCTAAAAGAGCCCGACATAATTTTGGTTTGCAAAATGTCTGTTGGACATATATCTATCTAAACTAGGTACTAGTGCATTTGTCAAGCATGAAAAACAATTTAGATTTGCATGTGGCTTACACTTCATTATTTCCAGAACTGTCACCATGTTACTCAGTTGTTTTCTTTAAATATTCAGATATGTTTGAGTAATTTTTGAGGAACTCATCTGAAACCCAAAGGGCCAACAGAGGTGGACAGAGTCTTTTTACCTCTTTGTGTTTCCCTCTCTGTTTATTCCAGAATAATGTGAACGGAACTGATTCTCCATTCTATAGATAGAGGAACTTCGGTTGTACCGTAAGAAGGCCACACAGCAAGAGCAGGGCTCATTGTGGCCTTTAATTGGACTATGGAGTAGAACATGAACTAAAACTGCAATCATTAGTCCCAAGTCAAATTCCTTCTGATACTTGTGGAAAAATTACTTGAACATGTATAGCAGAATTTATTCCTGTTACTCAACATTATACTTTTTGAGGCCTGTACACCCTTTCTGTTTTAATTTCTACACTTTTGAAATACATCTCTTTTGTTTTTCTTGTTCAGCAAGAAGAATTTTCATGGATCAGTTTTCACAATTGTTTCCATGTTCAGAAAATATGGTTTATATCACTAAGAGATCTCCCTTTCTTCTAATGAAAATGGAGTCCCCTTCCCTTCCCTTCCCTTTCCTTCCTTCCTG